>PVIC010012117.1:0-40259 GCA_004025085.1 Thryonomys swinderianus
GCCCGCAGACCATCCAGGAGGTGGCCGGCTACGTGCTCGTCGCCCTCAACACGGTGGAGAGGATCCCGCTGGAGAACCTGCAGACCGTGCGCGGGAACGTGCTGTACGAGAACACCTACGCCCTGGCCGTGCTGTCCAACTACGGGGGCACCAGCCCCGCCAACAGGACCGGGCTGCGGGAGCTGCCGCTGAGGAGCCTTCAGGGTGAGCCCCTCGGAGGGGCGTGGGCGCGCCCGAGCGTGCCCGTCGGCGGGGAGGTTGCTGGGGGGAGCGTGGACCAGAGCACGGGGCTGGGCTCTCCAGGGCCGCGTGGCGGGTACATGGTGTGGTCCAGGTCTGCACGGTCAGCTGCCTGGACAGGTGGGAGCCGCGAGCTCAGGGGCAGAGGCAGCCGCAGCGCTCCCACTGTCGCCAGAGACGCGGCCCGGACCCTGGGCCAGCTGACCTGCCCGCTCCACGCTGCTCCTGTGCATATAGCGTCACTAATGCACCGGGCACCGCAAGAGATGAACTGCGCGGACGCCAGCAGCGATCCCAGCCGTGCTCTGCACTCCAGCCCTTACTGCGGTGGTGACTTCGTCCGTGGTTGGCCACGGGTGACCGAAAGGACAGGAAGAGAAGCAGCCCAGGCACGGGGCTGCGGGACGTCAAACGCCCTGTCCACACCAGAGAAGGGGTGCCCAGGGAGGAAGGCTTTCTGGGAGGAACCTGAACTCTCCTGGGCAGTAGAGAGGCTCCCGTGAGCGCACACCAGGGGCTGGTAGAGAGAGGGCAGGATTTTATTTTATTTCATTTGTGCTGATTGCTTTATCTGTGTGTGCACGCGCACGCACACACACATGTGAGGTGCTGAATGTTGAGCCCAAGGCCTTCACATTGGGTTACATCTCCAGCCCTCATTTTATTGGTTTTGTTTTTGTTTGTTTAATTTTGAGACAGGGTCTCACTAAATTGCACAGGCTAGAGTTGAGCTTGGGATACTCCTGCCTCACCGTCTCAGAGTGCTGCAGCTGCAGGCGGGCACATGGTGCCCAACCTGGGGAGTTTTGTTCCCAGAAGTCACTGCCATCCTGGAGGGTAGTGTCCCCTCTGCACAGGCTTGTGCTTTCCAGCCCTGGCTCTGCCATGTTCCCAGCTCTTCCTCAAAACAGTGCCAGCTCAGCATCCGGGCATCCCTGCAGCTGGAGCCCTAGACACTTACCTTCCCCAAAGAAAACCTGCTGCAGCCCTGGGCACCAGGTGCCCAGCACGATGACGGCCACCACCCAGCTGGCTTCTGCCTCCCCCGGGTGGTCCCAGCACCAAGGACTCCTGCACACTGGCCGGCCCCGCTGGGCTGACACTCCACCCTCCTCCTCCCTGCGGACACCCCAACTTCCACCGCTGTTCAGACCCCAGCTCAGCAGAGCACCCTCAAGGGTTGTCCTAACCGAGTTGCTGCTGCAGGGCCCTCGGCGCCACTCCGCGCACCTGACGTCTCTGGGGACACAGTGGAAGAAGCTTCTAGCGGGGCTGGTGACGCGATCCCTGTGCCCCTGTCCACAGAGATCCTGCAGGGCGCTGTGCGCTTCAGCAACAACCCTGTGCTCTGCAATGTGGACACTGTCCAGTGGCGCGACATCGTGGACGGCAGCTTCCTGAGCAACATGTCACTGGACCTGCAGAGTCACCAGAGTGGCTGTAAGTGGCACCCAGTGCCCAGTGCAGGACAGAGGGCACACATTCCACCCCGAGTCACATCGGCCTGATGAGTGTCATGTGGGCAAACAAGAGCTTGGGCCTGTCGCTGCACCCCCTCGCGAACCCTCCCTGCAGAACGGCACGTGTGCTGACCACACAGCAGCTCCCGCTCCGCCCGCCCACCCCGGCCCAGCACCTGCTTCCTTCTCTAGAGCACAGTGGCCGCAGGGCCATCGGCTCCTCGTTGCTCGGTCCTGCGGCTGAGATGTGAGCTGATGGTGACATTTGCCTTTCAGGCCAGAAGTGTGACCCAAGCTGTCCCAACGGGAGCTGCTGGGGCCCCGGAGAAGAAAACTGCCAGAAACGTGAGTCCGAGGCCGGGCAGCCACCGCCTTGCCTCTCCCAGGAGCAGAGTGCCAGCCACGGTGCCAGCCCTCCCCTGCCACTGCGTGGCACCTCCTGTCCTGGGGGCAGAGCCTGGGTCTCTGTGAGGCCACTTTCCCTGTGGGCTTAGCAGGCACCGCAGGGAGCTTCCTGCTGCAGGGCCAAATGCCAGCCACCAGGGAGACTCTGCAGCGGCCGACCTCAGCAGGCTGGCCCGGGCACCCCCAGCACAATAAGCAAGAGCCCTGTGCCCAGGCCTGCTGCTACAAACAGGGCGCGTGGCCCTGGGGACAGGGCTCCCCACCGTGCACCGGTTACCCCGCTGCCGCTGTCCCTGTGCCCGGGCTCCTACCAGCCCGAAGTCTGCAGCGCCCTCTGGAAAGCGCTTCCGTGCGGACCACTTTAGGGAGAGCGCAGTCTACTGGGGCGGGGCTGCGGCTCACAGGTTCGGGGTCCCCGCCCTTCTGCAGCGGTGCGGCCCCCCATCACCTGCCCACTTTCGCACTGCGGGAAGCCAAGTGAGCCGCGGCGTGTGCTGAGGAGTCCGCAGGTCGGGGCTGGTCGGAGCGGTCCTCCTGCGGGGTTAAAACCGGACGGGAGCACTCGGCCCGGAGGAACCCGTGATCTCCAGGAGTCACGGGGCTCCTGCCGGCCGAGTCTGACTGAGCCCATCTGGAAACCGGCCCCCGAGCCACTGACCTGCCCGTGGCCTCCAGTGCCATGCGACTCGGCTCACGGTGCCCTCTCTCCCCTCTGTTGCAGTGACCAAGGTCATCTGTGCCCAGCAGTGCTCGGGCCGCTGCCGCGGCAAGTCTCCCAGCGACTGCTGCCACAACCAGTGTGCGGCCGGCTGCACGGGGCCCCGGGAGAGCGACTGCCTGGTGAGACCCGCCCCCCAATGCTGGCGCATGCGCGTGTACGATCCCATGCTGGCGCATGCGCGTGCACTGCCTGGGGGGGGAGACACCCGCCCCCCCCATGCTGGCGCATGCGCATGCACTGCCAGGAGGCTCTCACGGGAGCTTCTTGTCTCTGCGGCTGCGCGCCCCACACCGGGCCATAGACAGGGACAGGCAGACCTGTCGGCCCATCGGGGCCGCTGAGCAGGACCCCAGGGCCGGCGCCAGGGTGGCAAAGCTCTTTCAGCTCTAGGAAAGAAGGCCCACCCTCAGCTGGACTCCAGAACCCTGTGTGGTTTCCAGGAAGGGAGGGGCACACTGCGCTCCTTGCAGTCTAGAAGGCTGAGGCAGGAGGGCTGCAAGTTCAAGCCCACCCGGGGCAGTTTAGCAACTTAGCAAAACCCTGGCTGAAAAGTACAAACAGTTAAGGGATGTGACTAGTGTGCAGGCCCTGGGTTCAATCCCACAAAGAAGACAAAGAAGACGGCAAAGCCCAGAGGCCACAGAGCTTTTGCCTCTGTCTATCCGGACTGCTTCTCTCTCCTGGGCAGCTTGAGCAAGACAGTGCGTCCCCTTAGGGAGTCGCCTGGTTGGTCCACCCGTCTCCACGGGGCCCGTCCTCCTCGAAGCTCAGTGCCTTCCCGGTGTGGCCCCAGACTTTCTCAGAGCGTCAGGTCGCTCTACAGCCCCCACCGGCAAGTGTGAGCTCTTCCTCACGCTCCCTCAGCAGGGACGTGCGCTCTCTGCCCGTGACGCTGCTCACAGCGGCCTCCAGGAGAACCTCTAAGAGCAAAGTTCCCAGCTCCCGGGCACACTCTGGGCTCCCCGATGCCATCCGTCAGCCTGTGCCCCCGCCTCCCGACCCAGAGCCCAGGGGCCTGTGCCCCGCCCTCGGCCCCGGCGTCCTGGCCCCTGACCAGCGAGTCGCTGTCCCCCCGGCGCAGGTCTGCCGCAAGTTCCGCGATGAGGCCACCTGCAAGGACACCTGCCCGCCGCTCATGCTCTACAACCCCACCACCTACCAGATGGACGTCAACCCCGAGGGGAAGTACAGCTTCGGTGCCACCTGCGTGAAGAAGTGTCCCCGTGAGTCCTCCGTCCTCCCCAGGGCCCTGAGCCCGCCCGGGCGCCGTGGGCTCCAGGAAGTCTGATCGGACGCGAGGTCCTCTCGCCGGCCATGTGTGGCCCAGGAGAGGCACCTGCCACGCTGGCAGCTCCGGCCGTGGTCTGGCTGCCCTGACCCCGGCCCTTTGGTCCCCGCCCACGGCCCGTCGGGAAGCAGAGTGCGCGGCAGGGGCAGCCACAGCGTCCTGCGCCCCCACCCAGGCTGGCAGGGCGTCGGGACTCACGGGCGCAGACCCTGCCGTGGCCGGCGCAGGAGGGGAAGCTCAGTTGGGAGCTTCGTATGCAAACGAAGTGCGCAGTAAGTGCGATGCGCCGTGTCGCCCCGGAGCCGCCCTGCCCGTCGGCGGGCGGATGGTCATCTACAACCCTGGGCCCTGGCGCCAAGAGCCCGGGACGGCGCTCTGCCCGGTCATTTGTGCCCGGCCGGCGGGCTGGGCCTCGAGGGGATTTGCAGAGGGCCGTTGGCACCCGTGGAGCCGTAGGAGGCGAGGTCTGAGCGGCCCTGCTCGGGCCAAGCGGTCGTGTCCGGGGCCCCGGGAGACGGTCTGCGTCCCTCGAGGGGAGAGGGAGAAGGCTGGGAAGGAACAACGCTGAGGACGGTGGTTTGTCCCGCTGGATTTGTAGGTGAAAATAACTTAACTTACAGGAAAAAGAGCCCACAGCGGAATAGACGCCACGCGGTGAAGGCCACGCTGGGAAGCCGGCCCGGACCACGGGCCCCTCACCGCCTCGCAGGCGGACCCCGGAGCCGGGCGGCGGGCACCTCACGGCGCTCTCTGTGCCCGCAGGGAACTATGTGGTGACGGACCACGGCTCCTGCGTGCGCGCCTGCGGCCCCGACAGCGCCGAGGTGGAGGAGGACGGCGTGCGCAAGTGCAAGAAGTGCGAGGGGCCCTGTCGCAAAGGTGGGGCCCGCGGGCGGGCGGCTGGGCCAGTGCGCTCTGCCTGGACGCCCCGCGGACACCGCCTTTTCCCCCGCGCCGCGGGCGACCGGAGCCTTCAGAGCGCAGCCGCCTTTCCCGCCTCGGGCGGGGCCGGGTCTCCAGGCCACGGGCTGCCCGGGCGGGGCCAGCCTGGACGCCTCGCCTCAGCCGCAGGAGCTCCGGGGTCACAGACACACGCTGCCCAGTCTTTCCTTAGAAGAAGCCGAGTTGTGACGCCGCTTCAGGGCAATAGAAAGGCCTCGGTGCCGGGAGTTAGGGGACCCGCGGAGACACGAAGGGCGCCGTGGCCGATGAGAAGGGGATGACGAGGGCCCTGGGGCATCAGGGACAGGGGCCAGGGACGGGGCAGGGCTGTGACAGGGCACGGGGCGGCACCTGCTCACGCCGCGGCACGCCCGGAGCCTGCAGGGCTCCCCAGCGTCTGTGCGGGGAGGCCGTGGGGGGCGCTGTGGCCAGGCGCCCAGGGCAGCAGCCCCGCTTCCCAGCTCCGCCGGGGTGAGTGAAGCACACCCTCTCTCCCCAGTCTGCAGTGGAATAGGCATCGGGGAGTTTAAAGACACGCTCTCCATAAACGCCACCAACATCAAGCACTTCAGGAACTGCACGACCATCAGCGGCGACCTGCACATCCTCCCGGTGGCCTTTCGGGGGTGAGTGGCCCTCGGCGCCTTCCGCGGAGAAGAGCAGCCGGTGCCCGCGGCTGGCGGGGTGACGCCACTGTCCTTGCAGGGATTCCTTCACACGCACGCCGCCCTTGGACCCCAAGGAGCTGGACATCCTGAAGACAGTGAAGGAGATCACAGGTCTGTGCCAGCCGCGGTCCACAGGGCGGCTGCCGCCTGAGGCCCCTCCCCCCAGCGCCAAAACTCGGCCCTGAAACGCCGCCTCCCGGGGTTCGTCCTCTGGATGCCTCAGAGGTGCTGCTTCCTCCGCAGGCCGGGCCTGAGCACGGAAGCCAGGCTGGGGTCTGTCCCAGCCAGCGGGCTGAGGTTTGTTGCTTGTGCTCCAGGCAGACTGGCACCTCCATGCCCTGGCACCGGCACTGTGGCCACAGAGGGGGGCAGGGGCGGGAAGAAGAGGGCACTGAGGGCTCTCGGTGTGCAGAGCAGACATCCAGCCCCTGCCTGGCCACGGGGCTGCCCTGGCCACCTCACCACACAGAGCTCATTGAACACCGGTGAGAGGCTGTTTGGGGGCTGGAATTAGATGAGGAGAATCCTTAAAACTCATTATAATGACTGTACTCGACAGCTACGGTCAGGGCAAGAGCCTGTTCACGTGGAAAAAAATACAGTGAATATTCAAGTTTTTAAAAAGTCATTACGATAAAGACATGGCCACGAGTCCCCTCAGCTTCCGCCTCCTGCAGCGGAACACACTCGTGCCCTGTTCTCGCCGTTGGGGGCCGCTCCGGACCCTCTTCCGTGAGTGTCTGCACCTGCGCCGGCCCGGCTGCCTCGACCTCCCAGATGTGGCCACGCTTTTCCCCTCTGCGGTCACTCCGCCTCGGGGGGAGCGGCAGACGCCCAGAGTGCCGGGCCCGGAGTGAGGCGGGAGGACCTGCCGAGCTCCGATGAGCCTTTCCGCAGCGCTCTTTCTGAGTGAGGTGGACGGAGCCTTTCTCTGCGGGGGCGCCTTTCTGCCGGGCACCGCACAGAGACCCTCAGGGAGAGGGCTCCGCGGGGCGCGCGGTGGACGGGAGACAGGGCGAGTGTGTGTGACCCGAGGGACCCTTGGCGTCTTTTACTATAATACATTTCACTGAAAGCAGTCGCCGCTCCACATAGTGAAGCCTCGCCTCTCGAAGGCGCTGGGCAGCAGCGCCATGGCAGTGCCCGTGGGCTGAGGCCTGGCACGGGCAGCTGGTGCGGGCGTGGGCTGTGGGAGTCTGATGGCCAGCCCCTGTGTAAGGGGGTGCTTCTTCCGAGGACGGGACGGAGACTGGGCCGCGGCAGATTTCCCGCTTCCTTCCGGCCTGGAGCAGCCCCGAGGATGTGTCTTTCTGAGCCCTGTCTGCCCTCCAGGGTTCCTGCTGATCCAGGCCTGGCCTGCAAACAGGACCGACCTCCACGCCTTTGAGAACCTGGAGATCATCCGCGGCAGAACGAAGCAACAGTAAGTGGACACGGCGCAGCAGCAGAGCTTGGCAGAAACGGTGCAGGCGTCCGGCACGTCGCCACCGGCTCCCTTTCGGGACCGCGTGACACTCCGGGTTCCCGGGGTGCCGCACGGGGAGGCGCTGGTGTGCGTGCCGCTGTCCACTGTTCGCGCTCACTGCTTTCCGCGCCTGCGCCTGTGCCTTCTGCACGTGCAGCCTGGGCCTGCCTGGTGCCGCAGCCTGGGCTGCTTCCTTGGTCTTCCCCTCGGCCCTCTGGCCGTGTCTGTGGAGTGACTCAGTGTCTGGCTGATGGCATCTCACCACGCAGTCAGCCCTGCACGTCGTGCCAGGGGATAGAGAGATCTGTTAACACTAGGTGTTTTCCCCGAGACTGCCCCGGCTCCCATTCTGAGAGTGAGAGAGGGAGGGCGATCTTCAGGTCACGCCCGCCTTGGAAGCTGTCAGTTACCACGCTGTTACCCACGCCGGCCCCCAAAGGCTGAGTCATGTCCTCCGGTAGGAAGGGAAATCAGAACCTGCACGCAGCGAAGATGCACTGCTCCCCATGCCCTGAGCCTGCGGAGGGCCCTGGTCCAGCACACGGGCCGCTGTCCTCCTGGGCAGGCCCGACCGGGCTCTCGAGGACGCATCTCTGCCCGAGCCGGTGCAGACACGAGGGCCGAAGTGTCCTGCGATGACTGCTCCGCAGCACTCTGACAGCGTCCGACAAGGGCCGTGTCGTTTCCACACTTAGTGAGAAGCCCAGCGATGCCCGTCCCCCGCCTGGGACGGCCCTGGTCCGGGCAGCTCCCTGGGGGAGGGGCCTGCCGGTGCCGGGCCAGAGGTCACATGTCCCGCCCTCCAGTGGAGTGAACGTGGTCTGCAGCGTCCTGACTCGAGGAGACGCGCGCCGCCTCCCAGCCAGCCCCGGAGGCCAAGCGCGGTTTGCTCCTGCTGTGGCAGGGCAGTGCGGCCTCGGGGCACGGGGAGCCCGGCTGGCGCTCTGGCCCGGCCCGGCACCCCGAGGGCCGTGGCCTCAGTCCTGCGCCTTCTCCCACGCAGCGGCCAGTTCTCCCTCGCCGTCGTCGGCCTGAACCTGACGTCCCTGGGGCTCCGCTCGCTGAAGGAGATCAGTGACGGAGACGTGATCGTCTCCGGAAACCGACGCCTATGCTACGCCAGCACCATCAACTGGAGGAGGCTGTTCGGGACCTCGGGGCAGAAAACCAAGATCCTAAACAACAGGAGCGAGAGGGACTGCAGTAAGTGGCGCACAGCCCCTGCAGCCCGTCTTGCCGAGGCAGAGCGTGAAGGACTGAACATTTAGACCACGTGTTCAGTCCCCAAGAAGCAACTTAAACCTGCGCGGCCCTAATCATGGCTGACCACAGCATTCACCGGAGCTGTCTCCGGAGCGTTTTTCTCATTCGTAGGATGAATTTTCCTGAGGGTTGAGCTGCTGCTTACCCATAATAAGAAGAGCTAAGTTCCGTGCTGGTTATTTTCCATGACGTTTTGCCCGTGGGCTGCTCCTGCTCACTCCGCTCTGTGAGGACTGGGGGGCTGTGACGGCCCCTCACGGTAACACTCTGTGCCCGGTCCACGGACCTGCGGGAGCCTTGGCCCTGGCGTGTGCAGCCTGGCTCTGGCAGAGGCCCTGCCCGGGGCAGACCAGTCCTAGTGCTGCCTCGTAGCATGGCGCCCTGACCTTAGGCCCTTAAGACTTGAGTTTCCTCATCATGCCATGGCTTTGCTAGCCTGGGAGGCTGAGGCAGGAGGATCACAAGTCAGAGCCCACTGAGGCAGTGCCCGGAGAGCCTGTCTCAGATGATGTGCGGGGCGAGGGTGGGGCACAGCATGGCGAGGAGGTAGCTGAGCTCGCAGACCCTGTGTTCCGTTCCAGTGCTGGGAGATTAGAAGTGGCTGTGACGGTGACTCCCTTACCAGAGTGCTATTCAATCACACGGAACTCTGGGTGGCGCCTGGGCAGGGAGCCTGGCACCGAGCAGGTGACCACAGGCGTGATTTATCTGTCACAGACCCGCAGCCGGGTCTGGCCTGGGAGGGGCCTGCTGCGACCCGCCCTGCTTCTGCAGGGCCAGATTGTGCCAGCACCCGCGTCTGGGCAGACTGTGGCCTCTTCAGCCCCAGGCCGCGTGCTGCACCAGCTTTGGCGCTCTGTGTCTTCCAGGGGCCCACGGCCACGTGTGCCACCCGCTGTGCTCGTCTGACGGCTGCTGGGGCCCCGAGGCCCGAGACTGCGTCTCCTGCCTGAACCGGAGCCGGGGCAGGGAGTGCGTGGAAAAGTGCAACATCTTGGAAGGGTGAGGCCTGTCCCTGTGCCGTGGCCCCGCCGGGACCAGGCCCGCTGCGGGGTAGCAGAGCTCACCGCCTCCCCGCGTTAGCTTCGGGGTGCGTGCAGGTTGGACTTCCGGCCAGCCACGCGTCACGGTAGGAAACGAGCGCCTCGTGCTGCTCCTCGTCCGGCTCAGCGACGCTCGGGCCCTCTTTCCGGAAAACACCTCCTGTGGCGCAGCAGGCCACCGGCTCCAGGCTCCGGAGCGTGGTGATCGTGTGTTTGCTCCGCTCGTCTCTGCCACAACCCGTGACATAACGTGTCCCCTGGTTGGCGCTGCGTGCGCATGGAGTGCCGAGTGGCTGGGCCGCTGTGACAGTCAGCAGGGACAAAGCAGGCAGCTGTTTGCGTGACACTTGTTGAGCTGAGTTACATCAGTAAAGAGGAGGGTGCGGGTGCTCGAAACCCCAGCAGTGACATGAAGTTTCCCAAACTTAGTAATCAGAAAGGCAAGCCGAAGGGCAGGAGAGGAAGAGACAATTCTAAAACATATTTCAGAGAAAGGTGAATCGATGGAGGGAGCCTCAGGGTGGCGGGTGGCTGTGGGAGCCCCTCCTGAGGGGATCCCCGGTGTCTGGCAGCATCTGCCCCCCAGGTCAGTACTGTGGGGACTGTTCACCCGGCGGGCTCAGCGCCACCCGCACCCTTGACCTTGGCATCCCTTGGCATTCAAGGGAGGCTCTCGGGTGCAGCCCTTCCAGCTACAAATACACATCCACGTTTGAGTTTTCAGATGTCCTTTAAGGTAAAGGAGATTAAAATAGCCGGACCCAGTGCCGCTGTGGACAGTCCTGGTACCCAGCGGCACCTGCTCCCTCTGCAGCTGGCCCCACAGCGTGACCCCGAAGACCCCCGTCTTACTTGGCTCTGTGGATGGCACTGCCTACAGGGAGGCTCCCCACAGGTCTGCAGCATAGCGCTCCTGCTCTCCGCTCGGCCTGCAGGCAGGCTGGTGTGCACAGTGTGAGGAGGGCGGGGAGTGTCCCAGCCTTGGAGTGCACCGCGGCCTGCACACTGGACAAAGGCTGAACGTACCCTAAGGAAAACATTGCGCAGCTGTGTGGTTCTGAGGAAGAACAACTCTCAAATCAATACTCCTCTTCCTGCCCTGTCTCGTAGCCCCTGGTGATTAATCTCCTTCCCCCTTAACTAAAACACACGTGAGGCTGCCATTCCAGGGAGGCAGACCTGACCGGGACTTCTGTCCTCCGTGTCTCGCTCGCTCGTGCAGTACACGGAAGCTGCCGCGGGAAATCCAGAGAGGTGCCCCTCAAGCTGACCTGCTGGGCACTCGGGCCGGGCGGGACTCGGTGCCACGAGCCTGCAGGGCCGCCCCGCGGGCCCAGCTCTCTGACCTTTGCCTGAAGTGATTCTGAATTTCTGGAGGAGGGGTTTGTGCTCTCCGAACTCACCTTCGCCGCGGGGAAGGGTCGGCATGAGTCTCCTCCTCCTTCCCCAGGGAGCCCCGGGAGTTCATGCAGAACTCTGAGTGCATCCAGTGCCACCCGGAGTGCCTGCCCCAGCCCGGGAATGTGACCTGCACCGGACCGGTAAGGAGCACACCGCCCCGTAGGCAAAGCCCTGAGGCGGCCAGGGAGGCCCTCGGCACCCACAGGACGCAGGAGAGGTCCAGCTCGGCAGAGCGGCTGGATCTGGGTGATGGCGTCGCCTCCCCTGCAGTGTGACGCGCCTCCCTGTCCCAGCGACACCCCAACACCCCGGTGTCACTCTTCCCGCCGGGTTTCCTGTTTCTGACGTGTCACTGTCACCTCCCATGTGGATCAGACACCACACGCGCCTCGCTTACCCCGTCTCAGTTAACTGGAGAATCTTCCAGGGAACTCGTGCCCGAGCTTACTTGAAAGGCAGTCTCCCGCCTCGGCCTTGGGTCTTGTGAGCCTGAGCTCGGGTCTCTGACCCCAGACGGCCTGTTCTTAACTCTGCGCGTGTGGCGCTGCGTTCAGGTCCCGGTGCAGCGGCCACGCCGGAAGGCACCTGGGCGGGTCCCAGGAGGCTGGGACACACCTAGACCCAAACACGGCAGGGGCAGAGCTGCGACTCGGCGTATCGCCGAGGGGCACCTTCTCCGAGTCGCTCCCACAACCCCAGCAGCCCCAGGCTTTTGTTTCTAGGCTTCGGCAGGTGTGCCTCATGGGTAGAGCACTCATTCAGTGGGTGAAGCCCAGGTTCAGTGCCCAGGGCACAAAACTAAACACATGGAAAGATGTGCACTAGTCCGGGTGGCCTTGATAAGGACAAGTCCCCATGCAGAATACCAAGTAAAGGCCACAAAGTTAAAGAATGCTTTTTTCTTCTTTTTAAGCTAAGGATTCGATTTATAACCTTCATACTGAGCTACTCCCCAGCCCTCTTTCCATACTTCGAGACAGGATCTCACTAAGTTGCTAAATGTCCGGGCTGGGCTGGAGCTTTTTTTTTCGCTTTTTGGAGACAGGGTCTCGCTTTGTAGTTCAGGCCGGCCCTGAGCTCACTATGGTGCCCAGGCAAGCCGCCGCGAACTCAGCGATCCTCCTGTCTCTGCCTCCCGAGTACTGGGATTACAGGCGTGAGCCACCACGCCCAGCATTATATGTGGTAACCGGGGATCAAACTCAGGTCCATACGCTTGTGAGGCAGGCGCCGGAACCACTGAGCTAACCCTCTGGCCCTGGGCTGGAGCTTTTGAGCCTCCTGCCTCAGCCTTCCAGAGTGCGCGGGTTACAGGCATGTGCCGCTGCACCCGGCTGAGTGGTTCCTGTACACGTGTGCGCGTTATCTGCATTTAAACCTGGGAAGACCATATTCAGCTGCTCGAAGTCACTGTACCAAGCGAGCGCACTGCTGGAAGAACTCGTTTCCTCCCGAGGAACATCTGTGTCGCACAGATATTCTCGTGAGAAGCCAACCCCAGTTCACAACAGAAAGCGGCGTGCGCCGTCTCTTCCCTGTCCTCATGCAGGGTCCGGACAGCTGCGTCCAGTGCGCGCACTACATCGACGGCCCCCACTGCGTCAAGACCTGCCCGGCTGGGGTCATGGGGGAGAACAGCACGCTGGTGTGGAAGTACGCGGACTCCACCAACGTGTGCCGCCTGTGCCACCGCAACTGCACCTACGGGTGAGTGGAGCCCAGCGCCGAGTCGGGCACGCGCAGCACAGCTGCTTCCCAGTGTCCCCAGCTCGGGCAGCGGCTCCAGGCTTCGTCCCTGTGGCCCCTGCAGGGCCCACAGCTCGGCCGCCATGGGACAGGCCGGGGCAGGTCGAGGCGCTGGAGGGAACAGCCCTCCCTCCGCTGTGTCCTCGTGCTGAGCGGGGTCCCGGCACCAGCTGCCCCTCTGCTCTGACGCTGAGGACGCTGGGCGAGGCCTCCCCCGTCCCGGGCCCAGGCCTGCACAGCCGCCAGGCTTCCGGCCAGCCCCTGCCCGAGTTCCTCCTGAGTCCCCGGGACCCGCCCTCCTGTCCTCCCTCAGGAGTCACCCAGGGCTCCCCACAAGTGGCTGTCCAGGCCAAGACGCCCCGGGGGCCGCAAGGGAGCCGCACGGCCACCCTGCCCGCCGCGTGCCCCGCGTCCGGACTCCCGCCACCTCCCTGACACCCAGAGTCAGCTGTGGGGCATCTGTGCCCACAGGAGTGGGTGGTCCGTGATGGTACCGCGGCTGCCGGCCCCCTCTGGGCCAGGACGGTCCATCAGTGAGCAGACGCTCCACAGGGGCGGAGTGGACGCACAGTGAGCTCCAGGCCACCGGCTAGTGCCCCGCTGCGAGGCACCGGGGCCACAGCCCGCAGCGTTTCACCACACACGGCCACGTGGCTTCATGACAGTCTTCACAACCAGAGCTAAGGAAGGAAAAACATGCTTCTCTTCCGTTTCCTGCAGATGCGCCGGGCCAGGTCTGGAAGGCTGCCCGATCACTGGGTGAGGAGCTCGGGGCTGGCTCTGCTGGATCTCGCCAGACACAAGTCCTTTCTGATCGTCTGTCCTGAACCTTTATCCTCACCCTCCGCTTCCCCCATCACCCCTTCTTCTTCCTCTCCTCTTCCTCCTCTTTTCCTCTGCCTTCTCTCGTCTCTCTCTCTCCTCTTTCTTCTCTTTCTTCTAGTACAGGGCCTGGAATCTAGCTCTGGGTGACATCCCCAGACCCTGTCATGATTATTTTGAGACAGCTTCTCTCAAAGTTGGTGGCTGGCTTTCAAGATGTCCACCTCCTGCCTCACCCTCCGCCTAGCTGGGACGACGGCCTTGTAGGTGTCTCGCGTCCCTGGCCGGCCTCCAGGCCGGTCTGCGTGTACGTGTCCCTGCGCCAGCCTGGGTTCTGCGGCGGGGGCTGCGCAGTGGTCCCTCCTGCAGGCCCTGTCACCCAGGCTCCCGGAGGCGGTGTCGGCTGCCCTGGGGCAGCGGGCTCCCGGCCTCCCCACACCCCCGAGCAGAGGCCACTCCGCTGCCACCTGTTTCCTCGGCCTTATTTAGCCCTTCTCGTGACCCCTGCTTTTCCCAGCACCCCAGGAGGCTCTGAGACAGATTAGGCCGCGGCAGAGCTGGCTGGAGAAGCGGGTGAGACCTGTTGATTACAAAACCCCTGCGTACTGGGCCGAAGAGTTCCCAGAGCCCTGCACAGAGCGTTTCTGTTTTCTTGTTTTCTGAGATAGTACTTTGTAGTTCAGGCTGGCCCTGAGCTCACTATGCAGCCCAGGCAAGCCTGGGACTCAGCAATCCTCCTGCCTCTGCCTCCCAGGTGCTGGGGTGACGGGCGTGAGCCACCACGCCCGGCACTGTGGTATGTGGTATTGATGGCTGGTGGGCGTGAGTCACCACGCCCAGAATTATATGTGGTTACTGGGGATCAAGCTCAGGACCTCGTGCTTGCGAGGCAGGCGCCGGAACCACTGAGCTAAGTCTCCGGCCCCTACATGTAGTTTTTGACGCACTGGTCTAGACCTGAGCCAGCCCGAGGGCTGACGGTACAGAGAGGATTCCACCCAGAGCGTCTGTCCCCTCCTGCAGCTGCCTTTGTGCTGTGGGCTGGCCAAACGGTCCCTCCCTCCAGAGCCCGAAAGCAGCTTCCACGCTTCCTCCCGGGGCTGGGACCGCCTGGCCACAGCACGCAGGACAGGGCTGCTGCTTGCTACAGTTCAGTGCGTCAGTCACTGCCACCGCGGGCGCATCCCGGAGGCCGGGGCGCCGGCAGGCAGGATCAGCGCTCCCCGCCCGCCGGGAGACGCTGCCAGGCTGAGGCTTTCCCACTGCTGGGCTGCCTGACCGTTTTAGACTCCATGTTTCTCGGCCCGTAGACGAAGCAGGCATCCCATGGGCGAGGCCCGGTGAGACCAGCTTTGCGAGTGCCGAGCAAGCTGGGCCGGGCGAGCTGGAACCTTCCTCCCTCAGGGGCTGTGCTGCCCCCTTGGGGTCGTTCGAAACCGTGTTTCTGTGCCAGAGGTGCCAGGAGCGTGGCAGTCGCAGGCCCTGTCTCCCCTCGTTGCAGGCCCAAGATCCCGTCCATCGCCACTGGGATCGTGGGCGGCCTCCTGCTGCTGGTGGTGCTGGCCCTGTTCGTCGGGCTCTTCGTGCGCAGGCGCCACATCGTGCGCAAGCGCACTCTCCGCCGGCTGCTGCAGGAGCGCGAGGTGAGCGCGGGAGCCTGCGGTGCCACAAGCGCTGGCAGAGCGTGGCGGGAGGGAAGCTCTGCCCCCTGCTCGGTGTGCAGTCGTGGTGCCCGGGCCGGTGACCTACCGCGAGAAGGGAGGGCACAGCCGCGGCCCAGCGGAGAGAGGATCCCCGCCCCCTCCCCGGCGCCGCAGAGGAGCAGGGGGACGCGGCCCGGTCCAGACCTCGCGGCCCCCGAGGGAGGGTCCTGCGCGTCCCACTGGCCCCGCGTGCCCCCGCGGCCCCGGCCCTGGCGCATCCTGTCCCCAGGCGGAGCGGGCGGTCGCCGCGGGGCGGGCCCGGGCTCTGCGGAGCCCACTGTGCGAGAAGCGGCTCCTCCAGCCGCCGCCTGCGTCACCCTCCGGGCTCGCACCGGAACCCTCGTCCCCTGCGAGCGAACGTCTCCAGCCTGTGGGCCCTGGAGGCCGCGGGGCTGCCCGGGGAAGCCCGCTCCTCGCGGCTCCGCCCGAGCTCCGGGCGTGGAGGCCGCCCCTGCTGGCGCACGGCTCCAGTACAGGCTCCGGGGTAGAGTCTCTCTGCCACGTTTTATGTCCTGTGTCTTGTTAGGTTTTTTGTTTATTTGCTTTGCGGTACCGGAGTTGAACCCAGGGTCTTTGCACTAAGCCACATCCCAGCCTTGCATTTATTTATGTGTTGATTTATAAATTTTGAAATAAGATCTCACTAAATTTCTAAGCCACCTGGGCTGGGCCCATACTTGTGATTCTCCTGCCTCAGCCTCCAGAGGAGGGGACAACAGGTGCACGTGCCACCACACACGGAGTGTCGGGTTCCTCGGCGAAGGACCCATCCTCCTAGGCAGAGCGGACTGAGGGTTCTGGACTCACACCCTGCCACCCAGAGCCTCCGTCTGCCCTCTGTTCACAGCTGGTGGAGCCCCTAACCCCCAGCGGAGAAGCCCCCAACCAGGCCCTCCTGCGGATCCTGAAGGAAACGGAGTTTAAGAAGACCAAGGTTCTGGGCTCAGGAGCCTTCGGCACCGTCTACAAGGCGAGTCTCTGGGGCCTTTGCAGAGGGAGAGCGCGAAGCCCACACTCTGCGGGCGAGCGGGGTCTCCGGGCCGGGGTCCCGACGTTTCCCTGAGTGACTGAATCTGTTGTAACCACGGTGACAAGCAAAAGGCATTTCATGAGCGAGTCACAGCCCCTCGGGGCGGGTGGCACGGGTGGGTGTGTGGCAGGTGGAGAATAGGCCTCAGCACGAGACCCGCCCCACGCCTGCCACGCTGGGTCCTGTCTGCTGAGCTGGCCACTCTGCGATCTGCAGGAGGTGAGGGCTCTGTTGCCCTGAACAGCCTCTGACTGGAGCCCGAGCTGCTGTCGGGGTCCCGGCACCCTTGCAGCGCCGCTGCAGCTCTGGCAGTGCCCCTTGCCCGAGGCCAGAGCCGCCCTGGGTGACCCCTGCAGCTGACCCCTCCTCCTCCCCACCCCAGGGACTCTGGATCCCGGAAGGTGAAAAAGTGAAGATTCCTGTGGCCATCAAGGAATTGAGAGAAGCCACATCTCCAAAAGCCAACAAGGAGATCCTGGATGTGAGTTTCCGTGGGGCCCCAGGTGTCCACGGGCCCCGGGCGTCCGGAACCCCCGTCTCCGGGCTCTGGCGGCAGGCGGCTCCTGCTCGCTGCATGCTGAACGTTACTTTCCAGATGCTCTTCCTTCGACAGCTGGTGTAACTTGGTCCTGTACCAAGAAAGCCCTCTTCCTCCCTTCTGCTCTCTCTCCTCGAGGGACCGTAACTTATCTACTGACTCATTTGTTGGACCATGTATTTATTTTGCAGTATTGCACATTGACTCGGGGCTGCTGGGGCTACTTCACCGGCCTCCCTGACTTGTAACACCAGACGGGGTCTCCCTGAGTCCCTAATTTGCCCAGGCCGGATTGAGCTTGCAGCTTGCGGCCTCCTGCCTCAGCCTCCCCAAGTGCAGAGGGTCAGGATGTACTGCAGCCTGGGCTAGTTTATGTATTATCACTGCTGCGTGCACACTGTCCTCCCCGAGGCTTGTCAGCCCAGCTGTGGCTGCAGGAGCAGAAATGTCCCTCCCCTGTGGCCTGTGGCTCTTCCAGGAAGGGACGCCTGTCTGGGGTCGCTCCACCCTGCTTTATCCCATGCTCTTGGGCAGTGCCCCTGCCTCTCTGTGAGCAGAGTGTGGGCATGGCCACACGGGAGCTCAGAAAGTGCCAGGGGCACACGGCCCACGTCAGAACATCCTGGAAAAAACAGTACCGTTCAGAAAGCCTCTCAGCTCAGGAGGCTGGCAGGAGAGAGCCCAGCATTCTCTCTGGCCCTGAAACTCGGGGTCAGTTTGCTCTGCCGCATGAGCTTATCTTGGAAACGGCCTTTACGGAAGATAATCTAGAACGAGCAACATGGGGCCCATGGTATAAACTAGTGCTAGGCCCGATAGGCTGCAGTCCCAGCACTCTGGGAGGCTGAGGCAGGAAGATCACAAAATTGAGCCCAGCTTGGGCAGTTTAGCTACTGAGTGAGATCCTGTCTCAAAAGAGGGGGACATGGTCAGTGCAAGGCTGGGGGCCCGTCCCCAGTGCACAGTAACTGAAACGTTGCCCACCCCCTACACCCCGATTTAATACCAGTTCTCGCTGTCAGCTTTTTCCATCCCTTCGGCCTCTGAGCCTAGTTCAGAGCCTGTCCTGGGTGGGACAGGCCCACTGAGGGGTGGGCTTGGACCGCGAGGAGAAACTGAAGTCTCAGGCTCTTGTCCCAGGGCTGGGCAGGTGAGGGGGAGCAGACAGACATCAGGCTGGGGCAGAGGGGCAACCCACGGCACGAGTGCCACAGCGGCCTCTTACCAGTGAAATCTCCGAGAGGCTGGCCATCACCGGGCTGGGCTTGGGGCAAGTGACAGAGGAGAGGGAGAGCCGTGCCGGCCTTCAGAGAGCCAGAGAATGTAGCTGGTCTTACAGCCAAAGACGAAAGCCAGACAGACACTGCCCCCCGGCCAACCCCAGCACAGCCTGTGAGCAGAGCGAGCGGCAGCCTCTCCCAGGTGCCCGGACACGCTGGGGCTGGGGCCGCGCCCTCCCTCCTTACAGTGGGGACTGCGTCCGTGGTAGCACCCCGATGCCAGGCCGTTACCGTTATTATTATGCCGTGCGTTAGAAGGTCCTACTGGTGTACCGGTGTAGATGACACACTCCTCAAACACGTCCGCTCCTTCAAGGCAGCCTGACAAGCCGCCCCGTGGTGCAGAGCAGGACCCTTGGGAAGGGCTCGGGCGGCCGTGGATCGCCCCGCGGAGGAGCCGGCCTTCCCTGTCCTGCAGGGTCAGCTGCGGGGTCTGCGCGGTCTGGGCAGGGGGTGGGGAGAGGCTGGAGAGAGGAGAGGCCCAGTGCTTGTGTGTGTCCGCGTCGAAGGCCCCTGTGCTGCCTCTGCTCGCCTCTTTCCTGCTCTTTATTCCTGCTCTTTTATTTTGGCTTCTTTTCCCTGTTTCTTCAGCCATGTCTTTGATCTTCTCAACACCAGCTGTTACGGCTGGGAAGAGGCCCCCGTGTCTGCCCGTCCTGAGGCAGGGTGTGCCGGGCACTCATACCCCTCCGCGTGGGCCGCGTGGGTGCTGAGATCCCGGCCAGATCAGCCCATGCAAAGTGCCTCGGCTTCTGCGCCCCCGCCCGGCGTGCGCCCCGGGCTGGACGCTCCCTTCTCGCCATGCGCGCCCGAGCGCCAGCGCTCTGTGCCCAGCGCGTGCAGGGGCCTCGCTGTCCGGGGCTCCGTGAGCTGCTGTTTCCGCGTGCCTCGCGCGGCTCGCCTTCCCCTAAGCCTTGGGAAGGTGCAGCGAAGTCCTCTCCCGTTCCCGGCATAAAGTAGCTCGTGCGTGGGGAGACAGGCCCCAGTCAGGCGCCCACAGCATGGTGTGTGGACACGGGGCGGCCGCGGCCCGCTCCCCTGGCTTGGGATTCCGAGCATACTTGCTGTGGTCACGCTGCACCTCCACCATTTCCAAGACAAACAGTGGAGGACAAAGCTCACTTGAACGGGGCTGCTATTGTGCGGGAGGGGGCGCCCGCCTGTCCTGTGGGCCAATCAGATTGCAGTGGGGCGGGACTTGGCGGCCCCACCCCGCGGTCCCGCAGCGGTCCGGGCGGGTCAGCACCCTGCAGTGCTGTCTCCCAGGCCAGCTGTGCTGCAGAACTCCTGGCCCGGAGGTGAGAACAGGGCGCCCTGGGACCTCGCCAGACCCGGACGGGACAGCATGGCCTTCTCTGCGAGGCCCACATGGCTTCCTGGCCTCGGGGACAGGCGGGGCTTGTGCCTCGCTGCCGTCCTGCGGCTGCTAACTTTTCCCCAGACCTCCCAGTTTAAACGTAGGACTGCAGTGGGAGGCGTGTGCCCCGCGCGTGGCTGTGCGCGATGCCCCACGAAGCAGCCTGGCCCTCGGCGTCCTCTCCCGCCCGTGAGTGGGCAGCCGGCCCAGGTCGGGAGGCCCAGCTGAGCGGCACCTGGCCTCGTCCTCACGGGGCCTCCGGGTCCGTGCTGTGGAAGTGTCCGGTCCGGGCCTCCCCCAGCAGCGCACCTTCAAGGACAGATTTCTTTTCCCCGCAGTCTGTGGAGGTTTCATCCACCGCAGGGCGGCGCCCCGGTGGATGGCGTGGCGACAGAGGGAGAAGCCGAAAGGAGAGGGGCCCTTCCGGGCCACCCCGGGACCTGCCCCTAGTGTCCAGTCGGCTCTGAGCCCCAGGAGCCAGTGCTGTGGGTGCCCTGTGAGGCCTGAGGGCCGCATCGGGATGGGAACCCCCCGGGCCTCAGGGAGCCCCAGCTGTTCCCGTCCCGTTCTCTCTCTAAACACTGAGCGAGTTTCCTAATCTTTTTGAAATGTTTTATTTCAAGACTGAGTCTCCTTAAGTTGCTAAGGAATCTGCCATCCTCCTGACTCAGCCTCCCGGAGTGCTGGGATAACAATTTGTGCTGCTCACACTACATCATAATGACAGCACATCATGTTTATAAAATAAAAGAAAAACTTCATCCTGCCTGGGAACAAGTCCCAAGTCTTCAGGAAAGCATGCCAAGGGACCCGTGCCCCAAGCTGGCGGGGGCTCCCTCGGGACCCCGGGGCTGTCCAACACTGCCACTCCTGTGTGCCCTCCAGGTCTGGCAAGTTGCTGCTCGGAGCTTCCAGGCCGGCCTGAGGCCTGCAGGCTGCTGGGGCTCACAGGGGTCAGACGGGACAGCAGGCACTTCTAGGAGTGGGGGACCCGGACAGGGGTACGCCTCACACCCCCCCAAACAGCACACAGACACGAGTAGATGAACCCAGAGCCACACACACAGGTACAAGCGCAAGGCCGCCACCCAGCCCCAGCCCCTCCCCAGGGTTCACACCACCTGGGCGTGGGTGCGCACCACCCCACCTGCCGGACCTTCCCCACCTGGCCGTGTGCCCTAAAGGGGGGCGCACCCCCAGCGCCTCAGAGTACCTCTCCTGCAGTCCCCGTGGTCTTCACGTCCCAGAGAAAGATCGCACCGTAGCCCTTCAAAGGGACAGAGAAACTGGGTCAACATTGGGACCCCAGCACAAGGTTCAGTCAGTCTGTCACAGATGTACCACACAGCCCCAGCCTGTGAGTAAGTGGGGGTTAGGCAGTGGTGAGCTTGCCCACTGGGAGGCTGAGGCAGGAGCTTCTCCTTGGAGAAGGGTCTGTGCCACACGCCCTTCAGAGCTGCGGCAAGGGTGCTGCGTGTGCTTCCACCGAGACTGTCCAGGGCTGCAGGGCAGGGCGGGCTGGTGCTCAGTGGGGATCCTGGTCCCCCGCCTGGCTGGGTGCCCTGCTGGGAGCTCTCCGCATGGCACCACTCCCGGTGTCCCACGCCCACCTTCGCTGTCAACCCGACTGCTGGGTCCCCTCCGGAGGCAGCCGGTGACCCAGCCCCTCACCCAGCACTCCTGGGCTCTGCACTGCCCGGGCCTGAGACACGCAGAGGGTCCTGGCCCCTCCGTGGCTCCCAGCCTCCGGGAGTCCTGGCGCCAGGCACTGTGCAGGGCCAGGCTGCCCGGCCTGGGCATGTGTGAGCCCACGCCCTGTCCCTGCACCTGTGCCCAGAGGGGTCTGCGTCCCGGGCCCTGCAGCTTCCTGAGGCGTGCCCCGCCTTTCCCTCAGGAAGCCTACGTGATGGCCAGCGTGGACAACCCCCACGTGTGCCGCCTGCTGGGCATCTGCCTGACCTCCACCGTGCAGCTGGTCACGCAGCTCATGCCCTTCGGCTGCCTGCTGGACTACGTGCGCGAGCACAAGGACAACATAGGGTCTCAGCACCTGCTCAACTGGTGTGTCCAGATCGCCAAGGTGAGGCGCCGCGGGCGGGCGCAGGCCTCGGCGGGTGGGCGGGGCTGGGAGCGGGGGAGGGGGGGCGCACTGCCTTGGCCGGAAGGGGGCAGCCAGGGCCCGGCCCGGAGAGGCTCGCTCTGGCTCGGGGCGGGGTGCGTTCGGCTTGTGTGCCTGCGGGGGACGTTGCCTTGGCAGGTGAAGCGGGGTGATCCGCGCACGCGTGAAACGGTCCCACCCACCGCGTGCGGGCTCAGGGTGCAGGTGTGTGGGGGTCCGTCCTTCGTCGGTGCAGGGAGCAGTCGTGCCGCAGCCTTCGCGGGGCTTGGCGTTGCCTGAGGTCTTGCCTGTGAGAGCTTTGCTTTGCAGAAGGCAAAGCCTCCTCCACTGTATGTGAACGGTCCTAGTAGCGGAGAATCTGCCACGGGAGGGAAGGGAAAAGATGGGCTCCCAAGTCGTAAAGATCTGTTCTTGGGTGGATGACATTCTCTGAGCTTTGAGAAATGCTCTTTCTGCCAGTTTAAAACACTCAGTGTCTTGCCAGAAACTAAGTCCCAGCAGCATTTTCAAAGTGGGATTTTTTTTTTTTTAACTTAAAATGGCCTCTATTGACCCACAAAGGAAGGAGGTTGTCTTGGGAAGACTTCGGAAGAGCTGGCTGAGTCTATGCTAAGAGGATAAGTTATATCAGCCTCACAAAAGGAAAAAGAAAATCCTATTAATAATCAAATCCAGAACCAAAAGCAGGTGCCAGGGCACAGGCCAAGACAGGACGGCTGGGTGTAGGCACACAGCGCCCGCAGCTCCACAGAGGGCCCGGTATCCAGGGGGCGGCCTGGCGACGGGCGGGGGCCGCAGCAGGGTCTGGCCAGGACTGGTTTGCAGCACCCTTCCCTGCTCACAGCTTGCCGATGTCTCAGCCAGCCTCTCAGATAAAATGGTATGCGATAAGCTGTTTAAGAATTCAGCCCATTGGGCCGGAGATTCAGCTCAGCGGTTCCAGCACCTGCCTCACAAACGCAAGGCCCTGAGTTCGATCCCGGTAACCATATACAGTGCTGGGCGTGGAGACTCACACCCACCAGCCATCAACACCACACACCACAGTGCCGGGCGTGGTGGCTCACGCCCACCAGCCATCAACACCACACACCACAGTGCCGGGCGTGGTGGCTCACGCCTGTCATCCCAGCACTCGGGAGGCAGAGGCAGGAGGATTGCTGAGTTCGAGGCTTGCCTGGGCTGCATAGTGAGCTGAGGGTCAGCCTGAACTACAAAGCGAGACCCTGTCTCAAAAAAAATAAATAAATAAAAGAATTCAGCCCAAAGGGTCTACGGGGAGACATGTGATTGAAAACACAACACATGTTTTAATGTTTAAAAACTGATTACAGTGAAAGACATACTTCCACGAGTCCCCACCCGAACTCCCCCCGCACTCTGGACACCCCGACGCCCCCGTGCTGCCCCTGTCTGAAGCAGGTGTGCCCGTCCCTCCTGCGCCTTCATGAGCTAAGTCCAGGAGCAGTCCGCCCATGCGGCTGCTGCGCCGTCCGCTCACTAACACCCGGCCCTGTGTCCTCCTTCCTGTCGCTCACTGGAGTCGACTCACAAGGACATTGAGGCAGCCGGGACAGCACAGCTAGGACGCTCAGGAGAGAAGACCCCAGAGCTGCTGCAGAAAGTGTCGGGGACGGGCAAGCGTGTGGGCAGGGGGCGTGAAGGGGCTGCACGGCCAAGGCTTTGCAGTGTGGTTTAGCTTAGGCGTTCACCGTGCTCTTCCGTCAGACCGCATGGCTCTCACACCCACTGGCTGTAAGTTACTGTCCATCGTGCCGGGCATAAAGATGGGCGGGAGTCGTCCTGGCCGGCGCCGAGGAGCTCAGGGCCAGCGTCTCGGGACTGGGTGCCTCGGGAGCCCTGACCGCGGCCTCTGTCTCAGGGCATGAGCTACCTGGAGGACCGGCGCTTGGTGCACCGTGACCTGGCAGCCAGGAACGTCCTGGTGAAGACGCCGCAGCACGTCAAGATCACAGACTTTGGTCTGGCCAAGCTGCTGGGTGCAGAGGAGAAGGAGTACCACGCAGAGGGCGGCAAAGTGAGGGTCTTCGGGTGGGGGGGGTGCCGGGCCCATGGCCAGAGTGTGGGGCCCGCCTGAGCTCGGGATGCGGCAGCCGGCTCCCGGCCCCCAGGGTGTCTGGACACGTGGGTGGTACCGTGTGTTCTCCGTGGCTGGTTCGCAGGCCACTGTCGCCACACCCCGGGTGCAGACCCCTGCCGGGCGGTGCCCATCCCACCGCTCACGCGGCACTAGCGGCCATCAGCCCCAGGCCCTGTCCCGCAAAAGCCCGTGAGTGTGGGGCGCTGGGGCCTCGGCCCCCACCAGGACCCTCAGCACCGCGCAGCTGCCCTGCGGCCTGGGCTGCCCCGGGCAGGAGGAGGCCAGCGCCACAGCTGTCCCTCGCTTTCTCCCTGTTGCTCCCAGGTGCCCATCAAGTGGATGGCCTTGGAATCGATCTTACACCGAATTTACACCCACCAGAGTGACGTCTGGAGCTACGGTGAGTCCAAGTTCTGAGGCTTTGAATTCGTGCTGGGTCAAGGCTGGTTCTTATTGTTTGCTAATCAACATTATATGCTCCGACATACAAGTGTTTTCTTTTGCAACAGTGACTAACAGTCATGTAATATTGCTGTCTGTCTGTCTGTGGCCCTGAAAACCCAACCAAGGAACAGTCTGGCCCCGCCCAAGTACCCCAAGCCGACCAGGCACACAGGGAGGAGTGGCCGGGGCCCGCCAGGCTGGTGCCCAGTCTGCAGGGCCGAGGAGGGGCAGCAGGGAGCTTCCCCAGCACCAGGCTGCTGTCTCGGGGGGTCAGTGGTGGTCTCAGGACAGAGAGCTTGGGAGGCCCACGGAGCCTCCTGCGCCCACCCAGCATTTGCAGGGCTGAGCTGGTCCTCACCCTACCCACCAGCCCGCCTGGGCATGGTCACTGGCCAGGCCACTGCCACCGGGGCCCTCCAGAGCCCTCGCTGTGCCCAGCCACCCTGGGAAGCTGGGGACACCGGCATCTTCAGAAGCCACTACTCCGCATCTGCTTAGCATGTTTAAACCTCCTCTTTATTTGCCCGTTTTAGCACTTACTGACTTTCTAATCTCCCAAAATGCATTGGCCATTTCGTAGGGGTCCTTTCTGCCGGAGTGTAACCTTCTCTCCTCACTTGTGGACCCTTCGTCCCTCTCCCTCCCTCCGCCTCTCCCTGTCCTGGGCTCCTGCCTTCCGCTTGCTCTGCAGTCATTTGCACTCTGAGTTTCTTGTACAGGAGAAAGGTGGGCGCTGAGCTCCCTGTCTGGGCAGCACCAGACCCCAGAGCCCAGCCTGTCTGGGGTCAGCGGGGCCCAGACAGTGCTCACACTGTCACGCAGCTACAGGTCCCTCGGCACTGCCACCGGGAGCTCTGCCTGGCTGGGCTGTGGTACCGCGTGGCCCCATGGTCTCCGTGGTCTGGGTCAGGACTCGGGCCCTTTGCGGCCGCGTCTGCAGCGCTGCAGGACTCTGCTTTGCTGTGGGACCAGGAGCCTGTGGGCTCCCCGTGGGAGCGGAGGCTCTCGCTGCAAGAGCCAGAGGCGAGGGCCTGGCAGAGCTGGTGCTCGCGCGTGGTCAGGCGCTGTCCACCCTGCTGCCGTGGCTGGACGAGCTGGAGGTCGGCTGATGCGGAGACAGAGGTGAGGCTGCTGTGTTTACCGAGGAGCGTGAGCTGTTCATTGAAAACTCTGTGGCTCACAGCCTGGCCAGAAGCCTCTGCTCCATGAACACAGGTGCGCAGGCAGGTGTGAGTGGGTGTGACCCGTGCCTGCCACGCCCACTGCGCGTGAGCTTCGAGTCTCGGCCCTGGCGGGCGTTCTCAGCACCTTCCAGTCCTGTGGGCTCGCCTGGATCAGACAGGTGCCATCATGCCCCAGCCGCCAGGCAGCTGCGTGGAGGCTCTGAGCTGACCCCGGAGGCACTGCCGTGACGGCTCGACGTCCGGTCCAGCGTGACCGCTCTGCTCGCTTCCCGCCCAGGAGTCACAGTCTGGGAGCTGATGACCTTCGGGTCCAAGCCCTACGACGGGATCCCCGCGAGCGAGATCTCGTCCGTCCTGGAGAAAGGAGAACGCCTCCCGCAGCCTCCCATCTGCACCATCGACGTCTACATGATCATGGTCAAGTGTGAGTGCTGGGCGGTGTCCCTGCGGCGGGGCCCTGCTCCACCCCTGTCCCTACAGCAGGGTCCTTGACCCCTGGGGCGGGCACACAGGTCCGGGAAGAGCCACGAGCACCCGCTGCCCCTTCGAAAGTGCCCGCTCGACCCCCTGCTGTGGGGCGTCCGCTCGTGATCACAAGCGGGTAGATCGCACCGAGGCTGTGGAAGCCCCTGCACCAAACCCCTGTCCTGTGATTTGCCTGGTGAGCTGCGGGGCCCGTGGCCAGTGCTGTCGGATGTCTCTAAACTCCGACCCCGCGGCTGGCAGACCCGCCCGTCCTGCTTTGGCGGAACCTGGCGGGACTCCGCAGGCCGTCGGCGGGGAGTGTTTAAACCGTAACCCAGCAGGAGGATGCGTGCGTGGTGCTGCTGTCCCACCAGACCCCGGTGCCCGGGCCCCAGCCCGATCGCCGTGCAGGGGACAGGATGGGACTGCCGCCTTCCTTGAGGGCGAGCGCCCCTGAGCTTCCCACCTGAGTCCATCAGGGTCCACTGCCAGGGTGTCCGCTGAGCTGGGACCCAGAGGGCTGCCTGGTCTGTCTGAGGTCACTTAGTGGCTGTCTGAAGACAGCGCGACGCCGTCCTGTGGAGCAGGGGCTCGGAGAGGCCTGAGGAATTCTTGTGGCAGCAGTGAGGGCAGAGTGGGGGCTGGGGTCACGTGGTTCGGGTGCTGCCAGGGTACGGAAGGCAGGAAGGCGCCAGTAGATGGTGAAGAAACAGGCAGCACGAGACACTGGCCCTGCCCTGGCCCAGGCTGTGAGGTGCCCCGGTGCCGTGGGGCTCCCTGGACTCAGAGTGGACTTCAGACGGCAAGGGGCGCAGAGCCAGTCTGGGCAGTCTGCGCCACAGAGACCACAGAGTGGCAGGACATGCCCGCGGCGCTGTCACAGGGGCCCTCGGAAGCCAACCCCAGGCCGCGGGGCCGCTCTGCTCAGAGGGGCTGACGGCAGCGCCGCACCAGAGCTGCCTTCTTCCTACGCGCGTCACGGCGCCCTTCCCCGGCCCACTGTTCACCGTGCACCCTCGTGGGGTCACCGGGGCCCCCCAGATGTGTGCGCCTCATTCAGGGAGCACAGCCCTTCGCCCCGGCCTGCGCCGCCATCCTCCCCGCTCCCTGCAGCCCCGGACTCTGCTCCTCAGCTCTCCCGTCCCTGCTGATCCCCGTTCCACAAGGTTTCCGTCGGTGACTGAGAGCGCGTGCTGTGTCTCTGTCTGGTTTTCGCCGGACATGTTGACCCCCAGCGGCAAGACCTCTGCTTTCGCTGCCCGAGTAGCACTCCGCTTTGTAAATGCTCCGCGTTTTCTTCACCGTGCAGGGGAGGGGGCGTCGGGGGTGCTTCTGCCTTTTGACTGTGGGAACTTGGAGGTGCAGGCGCCTGTGTGGCCTGAGGGCTTGCGCTGTCCAGGTGCCTGCCCGGTCGTGGATGGCTAGGTCGGACTGCAGGCCCACCTTCGGTGCCTGGGAGTCCTCGCACTGGCTTCCTTCTGGCTCTCCTGATCTGCATTCCACCCGCAGTGCTGAGAGCTCCTCTTCTTTCCTCCTGGCCCGCATCGGTCACTTCCTGTCTTTGCGGTGAGAGCAGCTCGGGCAGAGGTGAGATGGCATCTCGGGGTGGTTTTGATTTGCATTTCTCCGGTGATCCCACAGACTGAGCATTTGCCGGACATTTGTCTCCCTTTGTATGTCGTATCGGAGAGGTGTGGTTTGGGCCTTTGCCCATTTTCTAATTGAATTGTTTACTTGAGGAGACTATGTGTGTGCGGCTTCCATCCGTCCTGTTTGCAGAGATCCTCATTCACAGATCCTCTGTGATTCTTGGCATCGTTGCTGCTTTCCTGCTGTGCAGAAGCTTCTTCGTTTGACATTTTCTTACCCAGCTTCACGGTTTGTGCCAATACCAAGTCCTTCACACTGAGTTACGCCCCAGCCTGTTCTACTTTGAGGCAGGGTCTTCCTAAGTTCCCAAGCTGCCTAGGCTGCGCTCAGACTTGCAGTTCTCCTGCCTCAGCCTCCCGGAATACCAGGCTCATCTAGTTTTACTTCTTTCCCATGCTTTGGGGATTGTGTTTGCAAAACTGTTGCCTGCGCCAGCGACTCTGCTGTAGGGGTTCAGGAGGCAGGTTCGCAGTTTTACCGAGCACCACCTTCGCGTGGGGCGAGGGTCTGAGTCCTCACCCTGCGCCTGCAGGCGTGCTCTGCCCACACTGGGGAAGAATTCAGCTTCTCGGTGTCCTGGTGCCGCGAGCGTGGACTGGCAGCTAGGCTCTCCGTGCTGCCTGGTGCACGCTGCTCTCAGGCCGCTCTGCCCCGCGAGCCCCACGCTGCGAGCCCAGCCCGTGCTCCCGCGTGGCACTGCCCTCGGGGCCCCTCGGGCTCTCCTGCGTCTTCTCTGACATAAACGCTGTCCTGAAGAATTTTGTCTCGGTTGCTCTTTCCTCTCTGGGACCAAGTACACGACACCCACAGCTCGAAGGGGCAAAGGGGTAGCCGGGCCCACGGCAGCGCAGCGGCAGAGGGGTTGGCAGGGCGAGGAGGGCACCGGGCCGGGAGAGGGCCTGCAGGCCACGTCTCAGGGCCTCTTCTGACCAGGCCCTGCTTCCCCACGCCACGAGCCGGCCAGCCAGCGTGGCCTCCGCGGCTCCCGGGAGGCTCCTGGCCACGCACGACGCCCGCGCCTGTCCTTTCTTCCGGGTTCTGACCGCTGCTCCTCTGCTCCCCCTCAGGCTGGATGATCGACGCCGACAGCCGCCCCAAGTTCCGAGAGTTGATCGTTGAGTTCTCCAAAATGGCCCGGGACCCCCAGCGCTACCTCGTCATCCAGGTACTTGCGGGGAGCAGGCGAGCTCAGAGCCCTGGCCCCGCGCGCAGGGCGCCGCGCGCAGACCGGAGCCCCGTGAGGGAGTCTCCGGGCTTCAGGCCGCGCCGGGCCTCTGAGCTCCACCTCCGCTCCGCGCAGCCCGCCCACCGGTCACTCGCTGACATGGGGCGCAGCCATGCGCACGGGGCGGTCTCGGCTCAGGAGTTAACGTGTGGCCGGGCCCCCTCACAGCTCAGCCCCCTCGGACCCCTGCGGCGCCTCCCTTCCCGCTCCCAGGAAGACTTCCATACCTGCAGGGGTTTTTGATGTTCACCCTGGGGTCCTCACGTGCAGCGGGGAAGCAGTGTGTACTGCAGAAAGCTTCGGGATCCCGCTCAGAACGCCACCACTTGAGAGGCTGAGGCAGGAGGGCCACACGTTCAGCTTGGAGTACAGTGACAGCCTGTCTCAGAAAAAAAAAGAAAGGCAGCTGGTAGCCACCTGTAATCCAGCACTGGGGTGAGGCTGGCGGGGGTCACAAGTTAGCACCAAGCCTGAGTCGTTAGCCAGTTAGCGAGATCCTGTGTCACTGTGAAGCCCCCAAGTGTGCTCAGGATGTAGCCGAGGGAAGAGGCCCGGACTCCGCCCCTAGGGCCGCGGAGTCGGGCTCGGCGAACACGCGGCCCCTGCTCAGGCCGGAGGCAGAGCCGCTTCCAAGGCTCCCCGTCCCTCACTGCAGGGAGACGAGAGGATGTACCTGCCCAGCCCCACGGACTCCAACTTCTACCGCGCCCTGATGGATGAGGAGGACATGGAGGACGTCGTGGACGCGGACGAGTACCTCATCCCCCAGCAGGGCTTCTTCAACAGCCCCTCCACCTCCCGCACGCCCCTCCTGAGCTCTCTGGTACGACCCCCCCCCCCCCCAGCGTTTTAAACAGTGAGTTGTGGGAAACGGCGGCCTAGACCTGGTGAGACTCACGTGCGGACAAAGTGAGTCTGAGCTGAACGGAACAGGCCGGATCCAAGTCGGTGGAGTCCGCACGGGCGTCTTGGGGAAGCGCGGAGTTTGGCCGTAACCCTTCTCGACTGCCCGGGGACAGCGTGAGGTCCAGCCAGGCCTGGTTCTCGCGAAGTGAGCGAGCCGCAGGGAAAGTCACGCACCTCCAGTGCCCCACTGTGGCGCGAGCCCCCCGCCCCGGCACCTGGGCTCCTCAGCACGGCCTCTTTGCTTTTCAGAGTGCGAACAGCAACAACTCCTCCGGCGCCTGTGTTCACAGGAACGGGGTAAGTGACTGCTCCACAGCTTTGTGCTCAGGGCAGCCCTGCTGTGCGGGGCAAGCGCCAGCCTCCGGGCCCGGAGACGTCTGTTGCTGCTTCCGGTTCCTTTCCTCCGGCGTTTCCTCCCCCAAGCCCAAGGTGGGCGGTTAGCCGTCACCTGTCAGGCTGCTATTCAGCGGGGCCCCTGGGCTGTAGAAAACCACAGGCGTCACCGGCCGGCTTGTTAGAAGCGTACATTCCCGCCGGGCATGGTGGTATATGTCTGTAAGTCTCGGCACTGTGGGAGGCTGAGGCAGGAGGATCACAATTTCAAGCCCAGCTTAAACAATTTAGCAACCTAATGAGACCTTGTCTGAAAGTAAAAAATATAGAAGGGTCGTAGGTATAGCTCAGTGCCAAGGCTCTGGGGCTTCACCCCGGTCCTAAAGAAGGAAAGAAAAGTGTAGACCTCCTGGCTGCCAGCGGGACCAGCTGGACCGGGGCCCCGAGGGGAGCCAGCGGCCTGTGCTGCAACCCGGGTCATGGGGCATCGGGTACCGCGCGTGTGGCACTCACAGTGACACTCACACTGGAGGGTTGGCAGTTACGGTGAGGCAGACCACGTGGCCCCTTGTGCGTGGGAAGTGTGCGTAGCGTCTATGGCCACCCTGGGGACAGGGAGGACGGCAGGACACCTAGTGCCAGGGTCACCGGTGCCCCGGTTGCGGGATTAGGCACAGGGGGTGCTTATCCTCTCTGAGGCCGCCTGGCCTGTCTGCCCACAGAACTGCCCTGTCCAGGGAGACAGCTTTCTGCAGCGCTACAGCTCCGACCCCACGGGCACCCTGGCGGAGGACAGCCTGGACGACGCCTTCCTGCCCGTCCCTGGTGAGTGGCTGTCCAGGGAACTGTCTCCCTTCCACCCTTCCCTGGGGGCTCAGAGGTGGAGACTTCGGGTAAGAAAGACTGTGCACAGGGCCTGTGTGGGGGCTCCTAGGGCTGTGGGGGGGCTCCCAGGGTAGTGGGGGGCTCCCAGGCCTGTGAGGGGGGCTCCCAGGGTAGTGGGGGGCTCCCAGGGCTGTGCGGGGACTCCCGGGGCTGTTGAGGGGGCTCCCAGGGCTGTGTGGGGGCTCCCAGGCCTGTGGGGGGGCTCCCAGGGCTGTGTGGGGTTGTTTGCTGTGGGCTTGTTTTAGCAGTGGACATATAGATTTTCTGGAGTTTGAAGCAGACATGCATGTAGTGTGCTTGTGTGTGTGAGCACGTGGCAGGCATGCGTGCCCTCTCACCCAGCTGTGTGCTTTGCCTGTGAAATGTGCATTTTCCTAAACTGTAGTTCCAGATGCTTGCAAACTGCACGTATTCCCCCAGGCATGTACACACATGCAAGTGCGCGCGCACACACCACACACACACACACACACACACACACACACACACATGCACGCACGTGCACAGAGGCAGGCTGTCCTCTGAGAATGGGAAATTTGCAAAAACTACAGGCAGCCCTGGCTTTCGGAAGAGCAGAAACGTGCTGTATATTCTGCAGGCATTTCTGAGGCTTCGTGCTCCCGCCATGACTGAGGACATTCGTGGGGTTCACTGTGAGCCCCGTATCCTGGCTCGAGGTCTTGGAGCCATGCTTGGCCGCCGACCCTGACCCTGTTCTCTTCAATTTCAGAATACATGAACCAGGCCTTGGCCAAAAGCCCGGCAGGCTCCACGCAGAACCCCATCTACCACAACCAGCCCCTGCACCCCGCCCCCAGCAGGGACCCACACTACCAGAACCCGCACAGCCACGCCGTGGGCAATCCCGAGTATCTCAACACCACCCCGAGGCCCTGCGCCGGCAGCACCTTCGACGGCCCCGCCCCCTGGGCCCAGAGGGGCGACCACCACATCAGCCTGGACAACCCCGACTACCAGCAGGACTTCTCCCCCAGGGAAGCCAAGCCCAACGGCATCTTCAAGGGCCCCACAGCTGAGAACGCAGAATACCTGCGGGTGCCCCTGCCAGGCAGCGAGTTCCCTGGAGCGTGACGTGGAGCCACCCGGACCCGCCTCAGCAGCTGCTCCCAGCCTCGCCCCGTCCCATCCGGCACAGACCAGGCCGGCTCCGCAGGGCAGCTGTCCCTGGCCCCTCCGCCCGGAAGCGCCCTGCCTGGGGCATGCTGGGAAAGCGCAACACATTCCTCGGTGTCCCAACTGTGAAGCTCCCACAAAACGCACTCGCTCAGCGAGAACACTTGCCGTCTGGGCGGAAGTCTGCGTTTCGATGAGGCACATTGGAAGAACAATAAAGAGACGCGGGAGTTTTACCGCGTGGGGATCTTTGGGTTTCTAGCTGCCACACCGGATTTCGAGGTCCTGGGCCATCGGAGGAGAAGCCCGCGCACTGTCCAGGCCCAGCTGACCAAGGAACGCGGGCCGCATGTCCTCCGCTCATCACCGCTACATCGCACCCGCCCTGCTCGCAGACCGGAGGACGGCGGCATGCACGGAGCCCACGCACCTGGCAGGTACCCCGGGTCAGCCACTCGGCGCCGTCGTGGCAAAGAGGAGCGGAGGGCGGGTTCCCCTCGGACTCGCTTCCGCGTGCGTCTCCCTGCGGAGACCCTCACTCAGCCCCAGCGTCTTCTCATCGCCGGCATGAGCCTTGTCTGTTTTCCATCCTGTTGCTTTGAAACTTTCTACCCTTTCCCTTCCTGGATGTCATGAAGTTGGCGAAAGCGAGACGGTCTGTCCACGGACCGCTCAGATTCCGTTTGGTCCACGCTGCTCAGGCCAATCGCCTGTCATTCAGACAGAGACCCTGAAGAGCTCCCCAAAACCACAGCAGCTGGGTTTCTTCACTCGAGACAGTCCTGGGGATCGGGCCCAGCCCTCCGCACCACGCTTCACACCTCCCCCCCTTTTATTCTTTTATTTTACTTTCTTAAGCGTGTTGGAACATCTTAGGTGTACACAGTGTGAGGCCGGGTCTCCCTGGCTGCCGGGTTGGGCCGGGCCCGACCTTGTGATTCTCTTGCCGGGGCTTCCCGGAGTGCTGGGCTCCCGCTGGGCCTCAGACCGGTGTAGCTCCCGTAGGTGAGTCTCTGAGGAAACGTTCAACCCCTTTGGGCAAATGTCACGAAATTACATAAAGGTACTCGGGAAACTCATGTCGCCGGCACCTTTCTCTAACTGCCAAGTTTTAGGGTGCTCACAGGAGACGGTCTTTTCATTTCCCTTAACCCTTTGCCGGAAGGTGCGAGCTCCTCCTCGGCCACTGCCGGGTCCCTCTGCCCTTGGCGAGAGGGCGTCGGCCTCGGGGCTGCCGCGGTGGAAGAACCAGCAGCGCCCGGCAGATGCCCCGGCGGGCGCGGGAGGAGGGAGAGCAGGCGTCCATCGGGAATGAGACCAGAGGCGGTGGCGGCGCTCACACTTCTGTGGGTGCGCCCCGGGAGCCTGGTCGTCACCGATACTTACACCCTCCACTGACCAAGGAAGAAACCCCGATTTTGAGAAGTTCACAATGTAACAAGGAAATGACTAATAAGTACTAACGCAGAGCCCTGAGACAGCCGCCCAGAGGGTCCTGCCCGGCAGAGCCGGCAGGCGGGTTCCGCCCGAGCTGCCCCGGGGCCCAGGAAGGCGCAGGGCGTGCTGAAGATCGGCCGGGTCTTGCCCGGAGACGCCCGGTGCGCTGCGGGCGGAGGGATCCTGGCCAGGAAAGCGCCGCGGGGCCCCCGCGAGGGAGGCGGGGCGCCCTGCCCTCTGCACCTCGAGGCCAGGCTCCCCACGGGCACTCCGGCCTCGGCCTGAAAAGCAGCGGTGAGAAGCCTGAGCAGCTCCTCGCCCTGCGGCCCCTCGCTGCGGAGGCTAACGGAGCTCTGAGCGCCTGCGCAGACCGGGAAGCGCTCAGCGACTCGCTCAGCTCCCGCCGCCAAGCAGCCCTGACGAGCGAGCGGGGAGCGGCCCCGCTGGAGCCGAGAGGCCTGGTGGCTTTGTACTCTGAAACACTTTCCTATGACACAATAAAAGAGACACAGCTATTCGAGCTTGTTCTTCCTCTCCTTTTATTTCAGTTTTCCTGCATTAACTTTTGTTGCTATTAACTTTAAGATTGTATTTCCCCAAATACCCTGGCCCAGGAAGCATGGGACTGTGGGACCCGAGGGCCGAGGACCCGCCGGGCTCTGTCTGTCTAGTCCCGGCCCTGCTCCCCACCCTTCTCCTGAGCGGGACCGACCCGCCCTCGAGCCTTCGAGAGCGCCCCCTTGCGAGCTGCTCCCGCGGAGCGTCCGCCAGTCCCCACCGCCGGTCTCGGGTCCGTCTGGGGCGCAGAGCGGAGGGTGCGCCTCGGCCGGAGGCTGCAGTCTTCACCTAAGTCCCCAGCGGTCTGTGATGAACTTTGCGCCAGCAAAGCACCCAGTGCCTTGGGGGTTAGAAGAGAGCTGGACCTTTCAGACTCAGAACCTCCCGAAGTGGGCACCAGGAGGCGCTAGCACACCAGCGGATGGACCAACCCCCGCGTCTCCGGGAGCGCCTCTCCGTTTCCCCCCATCCCAGCCCGCGGCAGCCAAGGAGGAGCCACGGACCACACGGGCGCGGAAGGCCGCGGTCTGGGCCAGGCTCGGGGGTTCCCGGTGGAGGGGCCTGACGGCACCAGGTCCCGTGAGATCCCCGCAGCCGCTGTGGAGGAAGCCTGGCTGCCGGGCCTCGCCGCACCCCACGTCAGGCTCCAGGAGAGGTGAGGCCGGGCCCTGCTGCCGCACGGAAGAACCGGGGAGCCCAGGAGAGGGGTCGGCAGAGGCCCCCCGGAGCGACTCAGCAGCTCAGGGGCCGCCGGACAGGCCCGATGACCCACCAAGCACTGCTGCTGCCGCGAAGCCCCTGTGGACCCCTCAGCCCCGGGACCCCTGCTGGGGCCCAAGCCTGTGGAATCCACACCACACCCACGTGCACACAACCCGGCCGGGTCGGGCAGATTCCCCGGACGCCGCGCGGCCGAGCCTGAGGTGGGTCCGTGCCGACCTCCCAAGAGCCCCTTGTCCTCACCGCCAGCCGTTTACCCTGGAGATGGCCGAGGTCCAGACCTGAGCCGGGAGGAAGCCCCGGAGTCCGCATCTCCTGAGAGTTTCGCAGAATGGTCTCCGCCTCCCTGCTGAGCGAGCTGCCTTCTACAGGCAGCTCCGAAGATACCCTTAATCCCTCCCTTGCGTTTCTTTCTCCTGATAAGCGCACATGTTTATCAGAGCCGTGGTCTGTTTATATTTCTCTGCCTGGGGCCTGTAACAGCCTAACTGAAGAAATCCCTGCCCTTTTCCCAGCCACATCTGCCATGCTCCTTGGGCAAACATCTTTGTACTGTTAAAGACACATTCAGACAAGAATTTGAAATGCGATCTATTTTTGTAATTTTTTGTGGGGTAATGTCCTTTTTATGTAGCACTGAACTTTGTAAAGTATATTTTTAGAAAACTCATTTTTCTACTAAGGGTAACAGTTTACTTTAGAAAGACTGCAATAGAAATAAAATTTGAAATGGAAATCTTTGCTTACAAGGGTGAAGTTGAAGCAGGAGAAGTCTCTTCTCTCTTAGGAAAAGGTGTAACCTCACTGCAGTTATGCTGGGTTCCTGCCATGTGAATAGAAGAGTATTTGTGACAGTAGAAGAGAAGAAGCAGCCCGCGGCTTAGCACAGGTCCAGGTTCTGCAGAGCATCTGAGACAACGCTGAGCCAATGGTGTCGCTGAGAGGAGAAGAATCCAAGTGCATGCTGCCCTCTGATCCTCTGGCCACACAGGAAAAGCAATACTGTAGCACTTTGTTGGCTTATACAAAGTAATCAGATTTAATGCAAATTTTTTATTGTTACATTTACAATTTATATCCCCTGACCGATACAAACGAGGAGTATCTGCAAAGCCATAATGACGCTATGCGTGTGTGCACTTCTCAGTGCTCCCGTGAAATCCACCAGGAGTCTCTCACCGGCCCAAGTCTGACTACGAGAACAGCTCCTGGACCTGCTCCACCGCCACCGCCGGAGCAGCTGCACCTGAGACCAGACGGGATAAACCATGGCCTTTGTCCCTCGTAAAGTTTCTAAGGCCACCGCAGTGCACACCAACATGGGAACCCACCGGCTCAGGGACCGGTCCTGGGTCCCTGCAGAGTAGGCACCTCTGGAACCCTGAGAGCACTGAGCCACAGAGAAGCCAGCATCATCCCTGAGCACCAGGAACTCAGACCCAGCTCCTGAAACGGCTGCTGCGCGCGGAGGGAGGAGGCGCCCCAACAGCTGGAGAGCAGAGGCAGCCGGAGACAGACGCCTGTGTGGCTTCTAAGCTTGCTCTGTCTCTTCCAGGTGGGCTGGTGGTGGAATAAAGCCAGTAGGTATCCCTGCTGCCTCTGCCACCAGCATCACTCCTGTCCTGTAGCGACCAAGTGCCCTTTGTGCCCAGGTGAAAGAAACCTTCATCTGTCCGCTGTGCGGGGCAGACTTCAAGGGCTGAGAAACGCTGGTGTGGCTTTTGTAGAGAGAAGAATCTTCTTGTGTTGAGAAGCATTCTTTATACTTTGGTCGTAAACTATACCTGGAATAAAAACAGAAACCCCTAGCTGAGGGGCCCTTCCACACGAGTCCTCTGAGGTCTGAGTCTGTCCTGCCTGACTCCCTGGGAACCCCGCCCCCCACATCTCACATGAAGCAAGAGAAAACTTACCTGGGTACAGTTTTAGAGGCATTTACTTATTTTTTTAAAACCTCTATTGACCTGATTTGACTATAAAGTAATCTTGCTGTATAATATGTCTTTCCAATAAGAAGCCCCGTGGGTCTGACGGCTGGTCCCAGAGGTGACCTTGTGAACTAGTACACCAGACAGCAATAACTGTATGTGAGCAACATTCAGGCGGCAGCTTTATAGCTTCTTCACGCGGTACATTTTAACCCGGCAAACTTTTGCAATGATGAATGCAGTATTTGTACAAACGAAAAGAAAGATTCCCTTTTATATGGTTTATACTGTTGATCAGAACATGTTGACTGTATATTGAGCATTAAAAAATTAGATGTATATTATTCATTGTTCTTTACTGCTGAGTACCTTACAATAATATTATATTCTTTGTTAACAATACAGTGTCGATTTTAGTTATTACTGATTGTAGATGTTCTTTCTTAATGATTTTCTGATTGATTAGTTGATTGATTGATTGGTTGGTTGTGGGAATGAACCTACGGTCTCCATCTGAGCCTTACCTTTGGCTCCCTGCCAAAACACTAAGCTGTCTCAGTTGTGCCAGAAGTTAATACCCTCCTGCCTCAGCCTCGCAGGGTACTGGGGTTATAGGCATGAGCCACCATGCCCCGGTCTTATTTAGTTTTTCAGTGCTGGGTTTGAACCCAGGGCTTCACGTATGCTAGGCGAGTCCTCTACCGCCGAACCACAGTTTCACCCCCAGCTGAAGGCTTTTTACAGTACTAATGAGTGAACTTCCAGAGAAGCTTTCCAGGCACAGCCACACTGAGCAGGTGGTCTGGGGAGCTCCTGTCCCAGCCACGAGCCGGGTCGTTTCTGATGGACGGACACCCAGCCAGCTCCGAGGCCCCTTCCCCGACAGGCGGGTCCCGGGCCTCCTCGCAGGCCTGGGCCTCTCCTCCGGCAGGGTCTCCCGGCACTGTGGTCCTCTGCAGGCCTCCTCAGGCTCCACACAGAGGCGGAAGGGCCAGGGAGGCAGAGGCTGGGGTGGGGCGGCCAGCAGACCGGGCCTGGAGTCCGTCGGGCTGGCCAAGGGCTCACAGGGTCGGGGACCCAGTCCCAGTGCCATCGTGGCCTGCCCCTGGTTCTGGGGTCAGGCAGCTTGTCCTAGCTGGAGTTCACGGCAGAACAAAACCATTCCCCTCCACTGGGAGGCAAACGGGGAGGAGGCCAGAGTCCTACCCTCTCCTTCAAGGCTCTGGGAGCCCAGATCTTCACACAGGGACGGAGGGACACGCTGTTTAAGTGTGAGACACTCAGTACACTCCACACCCTGTGCCCAAGAGCCAGACTCAGGCAGTAGTCTGACTCTGCACATCCAGCTTATTTAAGGCGTACACCCTGAAGTCTGCTGGTTGGCCTGGCTGCTCTTGCACCGTGGGCAGAGGTGAGATCTGGGGTCTCAGAGCTAATGATACTCTCCGTCTAGCTCTCTACAAAGTTGCCAACCCAGAACAAGTGGCTGAAGGATTAAAATGCATAAAAACGTCAGTAGGGTGGGCACACGTAAATAGGACTGATAGTTTTCCTATAGATGATTCAATCATTAATTAATTAAACAGTATAATGAGAATGCCTGTTCAAATACCAACTAACATGACAAAAGTGGTGGAAACAAATTTAAGTATGCAAAACAACATGAAGGGAAAACTATGAACTTTGTTGAAATATAAAACTTTAAGACATGTTACATTCATGGCTATGAAGATGTTTTGAATACGCCAATTCCCCCTCAGTATCACATAAGTTCAGTGTTATGCAAATGATAATTTCAATGGCTATTTTGGGAAATGAGTTTTAAAACTTGGAATGTAGAGCAGAAAATGTACCACAGTAACCAGCAACATTTGGAAAACAATTGAGTAGCGATAGCACTGGCATAAAAATACACCCTAAAACTATAATAATTAAAATTGTGCGATGCCAGTGTAATCTCAGAAATAATGAATGGGAAAATTTAGAAATTTGGAAAGAGATATGTGTACAAGGAAATGTAGCGTGTGACAAAAACAGTATTTCCAGATGGCGGGGGGAATCAAAGACTGTCCAATAAATGGTGTTGGAGGAAACTTTCGTGCACTTGAAACAGGAGTCTGTTTTATACTTTATTCAAAAACAAACTCCAGATGGATCTATGACCTAGACATAAAAACAAATTGAAAACAAATTATTAGGCAGAACGTGTGTGAATATTATTAATATTAGGGTAGGAAGATGACCCAAACAGATGCCACAACTCCAAAGGCATAAAGAAAATGAGGACACCGCTATCCAGGTTTTTTTTTTTGTTTTTTTTTTTTTTTGAGACAGGGTCTCGCTTTGTGGTTCAGGCTGGCCCTGAGCTCACTATGCAGCCCAGGCAAGCCTTGAACTCAGCAATCCTCCTGCCTCTGCCTCCCGAGTGCTGGGATGACAGGCGTGAGCCACCTCGCCCAGCATTGTGGTGTGTGGTATTGATGGCCGGTGGGCGTGAATCTCCACGCCCAGCACTGTATGTGGTTTCCAGGGATCGAACTCAGGACCTTGCGCTTGGGAGGCAGGCGCCAGAACCACTGAGCTGACCCTCCGGCCTCAGTTGGTTTCTTTTTAAGTTTTTAAAAAGAACCACAGTAGAAAAGTTAAAATAAATATGAGAAAAGGTTTGAGTTATGCCAACAGTGTCCAAAGTGGTGAAGAATTCTAGTGAATCCATAATAAAAGTCTAAAGGCTCCACTGAAACTTTGAAGATGTGTGAGTGGGTGACTCAGGAGAGACGAAAACACACGCGCGCATTCCAGGCCGGCGAGGAGAAGAGCACTGCGGGAGACACCACGCCGGCCTCGCAGTCGCACGTCTGGAGGACAGCCACTGTCATGAACACTCCGGAGGGTCAGCTCAGTGGTTCCGGCGCCTGCCTCGCAAGCGCAAGGTCCTGAGTTCGATCCCCGGTAACCACATACAATGCTGGGCGTGGAGACTCACGCCCACCAGCCATCATTAACACATACCACAGTGCCGGGCGTGGTGGCTCACGCCGGTCATCCCAGCACTCGGGAGGCAGAGGCAGGAGGGTTGCTGAGTCCGAGGCTTGCCTGGGCTCCATAGTGAGCTCAGGGCCAGCCTGGACTACAAAAAGTGAGACCCTGTCTCAAAAAAAAAAAAAAAGCTCTTTGGAGTCCTCAATGCTTTTTACAATGCAAGGCTTCCAGAGATTTAAAAAAGCTTTAAAATAGCCCCATTAGGTGAAGGAAAAAATGTTTTTCCTTTCCTGTGGATTCCACAGAAGGGTTAATCAGCTGAGGCCGAGGCGAGCGCTGCCGGCGCGTGGCCTGGGGCTCGGTGTGGGCGCGCGGAGGGGAGGGGGGGGCGGTGTCCCGCAGAGAGCTCAGCTCCCGCCTCCGGGAGAGCCTGAGGCCCGTGCCGGCAGCCCCGGGGCACCGCAGTCCCGCGGGCAGCAGCGCGAAGCCGACGCCAAGGTCGCCCCCGGCCCGCGGCTGTCTCACACCTGCCCCCTCCCGGCTCCGGGGAGCTTCTAATCGGGGAGCACGGACACGCACAGGCCTGACACCCCGCCCTGTGCGCTCGCGTGAGCCAAGTGTGTGCCGGGCGCTTTGGTCAGCATCTCTTTGGCTTCCTTCACAGCCTTAAATTGTATTCTTTTTTTTTTTTTTTTTTTTTGCTTTTTGGAGACAGGGTCTCGCTTTGTAGTTCAGGCTGGCCCTGAGCTCACTATGGTGCCCAGGCAAGCCGCCGCGAACTCAGCAATCCTCCTGTCTCTGCCTCCCGAGTGCTGG
>PVIC010012118.1:0-40157 GCA_004025085.1 Thryonomys swinderianus
TCGGGGTACTTTTCTGATTCACTGCTTACTCAAATATCTATGAAATGAAGCAAGATTTCTTTGTATGTGTATCTCAGTATCCATATCTCTGGCATCCTTATTTTAAATGCTAGAACAGGGCACTTGGCTTAAAGGCCAAGAGAATAACTGGCCATGTATTTATCTTCCTTACTTGAGTTTTTCATATTTTATGTCCTTTTTAAAGGTCTTCCCAATGTCTTCTTACAGTGTCCTTTGAATTGTAACCACTTAAAAGCAAAGACAAAGGAGGAAACTTTCCAGATTTTCTTATCCTTTTTCCTCATGTGAACACTTTTAAATTTACTTGTATAAGTGAAACACCACTTAGGAAAGAGAATTAACTCGTCTGGATTTTGTGTCTATTCCTCCACTTTTAAAACCTTGCTGGTTGATAAGCATGGAGGAAATACCTCATAAAGAAATGTATAAGGAGAAAGAAAAAGGAAGATACATACTCTCTCTCTCTCTCTCTCTCTCTCTCTCTCTCTCTCTCTCTCTCTCTCTCTCTGTGTGTGTGTGTGTGTCTGTCTGTCTCATTCTCTGTCTCTCTCTCTCTCTCTCTCTCTCTCTCTTTCTCTGTAGTTTTTTCAGAAAGAGTCTCTCTTTGTAGTTCAGGCTGCCCCTGAAGTCACTATGTAGCCCAGGCTAACCTCAAATTTGCACCAATCCTCATCTGCCTCCCCCATCCTGAACGCTGGGATTACAGGCGTGAGCCACTGTGTCTGGCTTAGACACACATTCTCACGGATAACAGGCACTACGACAAAATTCTCTGTTAACAGTATGTAGAGGGGGTTGCAACATATCTTAATTCTACTTTTACGGAGACTTATAGACAAAACTGAATTAAGAAATACAGGCAATTTATGTCTTTCTGAATTTTGTTATTCTTATACATTCTTTCCTGAGACAAGAGGATACATGAGGTCTTATTTAAATATGAAAAGGGCAGACAGGCTTAGGGAAATTTTTTTTATTTGTATAACTTCTGTCTGTTTACATGTATTTGCATTTTTCCCATAGGAGTAAGTGGTTTAAAATTTGAGAGATATGCCTTTCAAAGCTGTTTATCTGTGGAAAGTTTGAAGTAAGTGCTTGGATAATTTATGAAGGAGGCAAGAAAGAATCTTATTTGGAAATTTTTCACTCAGCTAAATTATCTACTAAGGAAAACATGACCTAACCAACCTAGATGCCTTCTCCTGTCCATTTTGCCAAGATTCCACTTCGCAGCCTTTAGAGAACTGATTATTCCCTTGTTACTTCAATTAAATGAAATCAGAACTGACCTTATCTCCATATTTTGGTTTGGAGTAGGAAAGAGCAGGCATTTGGAGGGGTTTCCCGAGCTGGTTATCCACGGCTTTTAGAAGTCTTCCTGGCGGCAGCACTCGATTCTCCATCAGCAAATGTGCGCATGTCACTCTCAGTCCAGGGATCGGGGAAGGTGAACCCGTGCCGCCCCCTCTTCCCCATCCGGGCACCGCAGGTCACATGACTCATGTGACTACCTGAACATCCTATCTCTTTGCCAGGACGGACTCAGGTCTGAACTTGGACCCAACCGGAGATGTCTCTGGCCTCATGACTAGAATACTTTCTTAAAGGGCTGAAGAGTCACTTTCTTTATCTCTCTCTCTTCTTCTCCCCGCCTCCACATTTCAACTAGAAGTAGCCATAAACTGAACAGTCAGATGAAAAGACATACTATCACTCTCATTTCATTGTAAGGAACCGGTATGTGGGAGGCTGAATTTGCTGCTTTGGGCACATCGTTCAGTTATTAGTCCCGCAATAACTCCTACGCTAAGTGGATACTTCTGTCATCCCCACTTTACACATGAGAAGCTAAGACTTGGTTGACTGTGAGGATCACATGCTAATCAGAAAGCACTGGTCCGTCTTGCACTTAGTTGTCCAATCTGAGGCCTGGGTTTTTAACACCATGCACCGTCTATAGATACTCTAGTGAGCAGAGGAAAACCCCACCCTGCATGGTTCTGCGAACACTGGGGTAAAATGCATATTCAGAGGGAGGAGTAAAGGGAGGGCGGGAAGTACCCAGCAGTCACCAGGGGGAGGTCTTAGTCTATCACTGATTCGGGATCTCGCTGTGAACATCTTGGACAGTCATGGGGCTGAAACAGGTTCATACTCGACTAAGCCGAACCCTGACGGAGAACTTGCACCTGCCTCTCCAAGCAGTTTGGGGTGACCCCTCGTCATCAGTTTAAGGGATGGCCCGGGGTGTTCTCATATTGCTAGAATCAAACTGATATGGCCTGGCTCTCTACTTTGTTGTGGAATGTGTTTTTAAGTTAATTATTTTAATAGTTCACTTATTCATATGTCCAATGATCCTTTCAGTTTCTACACTACAGACAAAAATGTCAAACTATTTTAGTGTAAGACCAAAGGTAAACTTGGTGGCCAAGTTTGTGTTGTAACCTGAAGTTAAAAGCCCAGGAAGGTCCCTGTAATATTTATTGTTACTAATTGTATTTATCTAACCGGAGATGGATTTAATTCTAAAGATGTTCTCAGATCCCTTTCCGTACTGAGAAACTTAACAATTGTGTAAATACTATCTTTCTCTTTGAGCCGGCAGGAAGCCATCAGAAGTCTGTAACACTTTCACTAGAAGCTACATTTAGAAGATTTTATGCGGCTACTATGACCTAATTGGGAGAAAATACAAGGGATCAGGTGCATGTGGGTCCCGAATCACACTACTTATGAGTATGTGATGTTGGACAGTTTAACATCACTGCCTGAATGTATGCTTAACTGTAATAAGAGGATGAATAGTTAGGAGGTCCAAATGGATTTGTAAGCATAAAGTGCACTGTGTATTCATATTTACATACCCAATAGATATGCTTTCTACTCTTCCCTGTTTCTCAGTTTTAGTTTTTACCTTTGTCAAGTTGAGATAATAACAGTGACTTGAATGAGAAAACAAAGTAGATGCTCAATAAATGTCAATGTGGCCTGAGTCTTTGCTGAGATTCATAAAATTATAAGTGACTTCCTATTTTCACTAGAGAAAGTAGTTCTCTAGTAAATTATAAGAAAAATACCACGTAGCAGAATAATCATATTCTTGACCCGAGATTCATTACAGCTCTGCACTTTATCTGGAGAAAACAAAGTAGAAGCTTGAAGATAAAACAGAAGGTAGAGTTTTAAAACGATGTGTGATATGTAATGGAACCAATCAAAACTTTAAGATACTCTGTACATAGCCCCCGTGGCGTGGTCTACATTGTTCTAATACTCCTTTAAAAATCAGAGAAGTGGGGCTGGTGATTTAGCTCAAATGGTACCACGCCTACGCTGAAAGCAAAAGGAGCTGAGTTCAATCTCCGGTACAGAAAAAAAAAAAAAGAGAGAGAGAGAAATACCTTGGGATGACAGACCAGGGAAAGAACATTTGCCTTATTTGGATTTTGAATGATTTGGAATTTTTAAATTTTTAAACATTTGTCACATATTTTTGTGCCATATTGGACCCACGCCTTGCAGGGGACAGTCTGGTCCCACGTAAGCTCTCCTGCTGTTGACATGCAGTCTCCTACCCAGAGTCCACTCTGTCTTCACCTTTGCTGGAGAGCTGAATGATGCTGCAGACGGCTGGCTCTGTTGCTAGTTGACGCAGCAAAGGAATTCCTGTTTTGAATAATATCCAATTGAAATCCACTGTGGCAGACATGGGCTCGGCACGTGGTCAGAAGGCGGGAACTCCCGACCCTCCGCCCGATTGTTTCAGCGGAGGGTTCCAGCCTTGCGCTGCAGGCCCTGAGGAGCCCGTCTCACAGCCAGCTCCCTCCCGCGTGACGGCTGCAGAATCTGGCTTTATTTCCCACCCGCGGGGCTGGCACATCCCCTCCGATGAAGAAGGCCGTCCTCTGCAGTTTGTAAGCGCGGCTCCATGAGGAGTGAGTGATAATAGTGCAGATTCTGAGTTTTTATAGTCAATTTCATTTCTACTTCAGGAAATAGATTCTTCATTACGTTTGTAAGCAGAGGCAGAATGGCTCTTAGAAAAAGTTAAGGCATAAATAGTACAGGAAAAGATCATTGAAATCTACACATTTGAATCTGATTCCATTTGATTTATTTCCAGACAATTGCTAAGTCCCTGGTCATGCAAGACAGTATGCTCCAGGCATACGTCAATTTATCTTCATTAACTTTTATTATTTAGATTACTCTGCCTATATTTACCACAACCTCCACTTCGCAGTTCAACTTGTCATAGATAACTTTGATTACCTTGTTGTTTTTTCATTGTTATCCGTGATGTTTTAGAGCCATCTTACAGTCTGGAATATATTTGCTTAACAAAGGCTAATTTCCTAAAGGAACTCTGTTAAGATTCTAAGATAATATCAAAGAAATAAAACTGATTTCAGTTTAATCCATCACTGACCTAAAGGCGATCCGTGTGGCGGGTAGATTCTCCGGTGCCCGTTAATGACCCCCGTCTCTTGCTGTGTCTGTACGCCCCGTGCGAACCCTTCTCACCAAGGGCAGCTTGGTCCAGCGCTTTGCTAGTAACCACTAGCCTGGGGGAGGGCAACGCGAGGCCACTTCCGCCCTTGGTAACAGGGAGTTGTGACCCCTTTTGCTATCATGCTGCTTTGCCCGCCATGTCACTGAAAGGCTGATAAAGCAAGATGCTGTGCTAGATATGAGATACACTTCCAGTGCATCAGACAGTGGAAAAACACAAGCCCTCGGGGCAGCAGCCCCAGGCAAGCTGAACCCCACCACCAAATCCGTAAGATTGGAAGCAGATGTTTTCTCAGTCGAGCTTCTGGCTCTGGCTGGTGAAGGGCTCAGAAGCAGAAAAGTCAGCTAACTTGTCCCTGAATTCCTAGCGCGCAGGGTTCACATGATCGTCTACACATGGTGTTTTAACCTGCTCCGTTCGAAGTGATTTGTCAAGTAGCGACGACAATTAATTAGCACTACTGAAGACTTCCCACACCCTTGGATGAATTCTCACCTGGTCCCATTCCAACTTTCCCAATAGTTACTAAAAAGGTAGCCATTTTACTTTGCCATCGCTTAATTTTGCTCTAATGGAGACTTCAATAAAGAGTATAAGGACACAAGACGAAGAGAACATCAAGATTATCCCTGGTATCTCTACTACCTTTTGCCTCAGGCCAGCCACTAGAAGCTTGGCTGTGATATAGTGGAGAACGTTCCGCTGCTTATTTTATTGTTAACCTATTTGACTCTCAGTTATTTTATTTTAAAAATTAAAATAGTAAGAGTAAAAAGGGTCAACTTCTGCAGAGCTCTAAGACATAACCTTGAGTGTTTCCTATTCAATATCAATGTCATCATCATAATAAATCTTAGTTCATGTTCCCAGGATCTCTGAGGCAAAGATTCCTGGAGGAATTTTCATTAGAGTGAGTTATTGAAGTGATAATAAAAAGTATATGATCGATAAAGAGTATGTTTTCAATGTGACAACAGGAAGATAGGAGAATAAAAATTCTGGACTCTCCTTCCCCTACAAACACACTGATTCATTGACAAAACATGGACAAATTCTTCTGGAAGAAATCCAGAAATTAGAGAGAGATTGTCATATCCAGGGTGAGCACAAAGCCAGACACAGTGAGTAGGTAGGGAAATGAAAAAAAATATTTTTAAACCATACATCTGACAAGGGCTTAATGTCTATAAGACACTTCTGTTTCTCTGTAGTGAACACAAACAAAACTCCCCAGAAACAGAAAAACAAGGGACCAACCAAATACATACCCCCAAAAAGCAACCAATTCTAATCACCCAATTATACTGGGCTAAAATTTTGCTTAGATTTTTCTCTTGAAAAGACATACAGATGGCCAGTGAGTTTATGAAGAAGGGATTATCTTGTCACATTTCCATCTCAGTGAGGAGCCACAGATGAACCACTTAAGGAGTAAAGGTTTGTTTTGGGTTATAGTTTTCAGGGCTTTGGCTCATGCTTGCTTGTCCCGTTGCTTTGAGCCTGACACAGAGCAAGCAGCACACTCTGTGGGACCAACTGTCATGGTGCTGGTCATCGATATGCACCAGGAAAATGCAAATCTCGACTACAATGAGATCTACACCTGTTGGGATGGTTCACATCAAAAGAGAAAAAAAAACACAGGTGTTACAGAGCTGTGGAGAAATCACTGTTCTTGTGTACTGTTGATGACAGTGTAAAATAGTCCAGCTTCTGTTAAAAAAAAAGTATGGACGGTCAAAGGTTAAAACAGAAATGCCTATGACCTACCAGTGCTACTTCCAGGTATTCAAGTCCAACAGACATGCTATCAGGATCATGGTGAGGAATGAGATATTATTTTCATTGTAACGTTACACATGAGAGTCAAGATGTAGATACAGCCTGAATGATTATTAACAGACAAATAGATAAGGAAACTATATCTGTAAAGTGGAATATTATTCACCCTTAAAAAGAAGAAAATCTTGACATTTGCAAAAATTTAGATAAACTTGGTGAACTTTAGATGAAATGAACAAGTTTTAGAAGAACCAATTTTATAGAATTGAACCTATATGAAGTATATAAATAAACTCGAAAGCAGCACAGTCAGAGGTGGTTGCTAGCTGCTATGGTCAAGGAGTAGGAAACACTGAGTTGTTATTCAAGGGGCATAAGGTTTCAGTTATACAACTTGAATAAATTCTAGAGTTCTACTCTACAACAGTGTACCCATAGTGAACAGTACAGCACTTTATACTTAAAAATGTCTTTAAAATGCCAGTTCCCATATGAAATTATCTTAATACATTTTAGAGGTAGTATAATATTGAGTGAATTACTTCTAATAGTAAGTAGACCTTAATCTTGCTGAGAATGATGGGGGTGCTGTACTGCATGCACCCCACTTAGTCATGAGGGGGGTCAGTTAGAAGAAGAAAAGGGACATTCATTCCCTCAGAACTTTCAGCCTTTCCATACATGAATTGTGAGTTTCTCCAGTCAGAGAAAAAGTCCCTCAGCCCCAGGAAGCTAAGTCAAGTATGTGCGAGTGTGGTTAAGCACTGGGTAGACGTAGGCCGTCTATCGAGTGTCTGCTACACCTTGGTGCTACCTATTCTGTTCTGCAAAACAGGAATGTGAGCAAGGAGAGGTTGCCATGTCCTTCCACATCTCTGAGTTTGTCTGGTGCAGAGGTAGGATTAAAATCCAGGATAGGAAGAAAATGTTCAAAGGGAAAAGGGAACTGGGGGTAGGGAGAAAGCAAAGAAAAGGCAGAAAAAAATGGAAACAAAGCTTATGTATGCAGGGGGTAAAGAGGCTGAAAGGAGAGCAGGGGATGGGAAAGATGCGAATCAAAATACATCATGTACAGGTACAAATTCTCAACGATGAATGCGATCAGAATGTATACCTAAAATGTACCCATAAACTCAATAAAGGCAAAAAAAAAAAACCCATTGAGAGTGAAATATCCGCTTGGATTGTCCACAGAAATAACTACATTTTAATGTAGATGTCTGTAAGTAGCGAGGACTTAGTCAATAACTGGCACTTTGTAATTGTTTCATCCTTGTATGCCTGGAGTTCTCCAAAACCGTCTTAGACAAGGCGACACACAAAGGACCGGATTTGGGGGATCCATATCCCACGTTCAGCAACAGCAGCAGATAACAGCCATATGGGGACACTGAAATAAATCTCCCCACCTCTTTCTGCTGTGATAAAGGACATGCTCTTCTTTATCCTTAAATATTTTAATAATATAAGAGAATAGAAAATCTTAATAGTTTCGCACATGTGCCTGCGGTCTCTTCTCACATGTGCATGTTTTCCAGGTTGTCGCCATATTCTACAGGTATTACTATATGCAACATTCCAAGGTAAGCTTGAAAACTGTCAGAAAGAGGCCACCCGCCCCCCGAGAACTCAGGGTGTTGCCCTATTTTAAAATGTTTTCTCTGTTGGACAGAAAAAAAAAAAGGTACTTCACTGCAAATTCCTCTTACTGGAAAGATTGAAAACTTCTGCATGTGGTTAAAGCCCATTCTTATTTTTTCTTTAATAATATGCATTTTTCCTTGAGGTAGGCAGAATTCTAAAATGAGAAGTTCAGTGCAGCTGACAATTTGATTTCAGCCTGTGAAATTCTAGGCAGAGACTGCAATATACAGACTTAGGAAAAATAAAAACTTGTTTTAAACAGCTAAGTTATGAAGAATTTGTTGCATAATAATAGGAAAGCAGTGCTTTCATGTTCCTTATGACTTTTGTCATATTTGTTTTTAATAGCATCTGAAATTATATTGCATTTGGTATAATAAACTAATTCCTTATATTCGAACATATAAGCTGCTTTTAATTGTTTGCTATTATAAATAGCCGTAATGAACTATTCACACATAGAACTTTACCTATTAGTTTTAGCACTGTTTATTTTACTAAGGAGGTAATCTATTTCTTGTTCCCAAATCTGAAAGTTCAAAAGATTTTCTTTTAATTTCTATGCCTTAATTATAAACTTTCCTATCCTCCGAAATTCAAATATTAGATTATTTTAAATTCTTCTAGAGATTTTTTTGCCTAACTGATAGCATATAACTTCCAGTGTTTTATACTTTCCTTTTTAATTAAATAATGTATCTTAAGATTATTCTACATCAACATTTAAGGGACAACCTTTCCATGACTGAATACTTTTTATTCTGTAAGTATACTGCAATCATTTAGCATTATTGCTATTTAGCCATAATGCTGTTTAACCACATATATGCCACAAATTATTCTACTACATAAATTTACTAAATTTTTGTATTAATAGAACTTATTTCTGATAGGCATGTAAGATGTACTTACAATTTTGTGTCTTTTCATGGTGAATTAAATAATATAGACAAAATTCTCAGAGAGTAAAAATTCTGGGTAATTTTTTTTGAAAAGATGCCTGTTGACCCCTTGCATTCTTTGAGACATGTCTATTCATATTCCTTGCTCAGTTTTTAGTTGGGTTATTTCTTTACTTGTTGGCTGAGTACTTTATATATTCTGGATATTAGTGTCATTAGTCATTAACGAGATGCAAATCAAAACTAGGACGAGAGTCCATTTCACCCCCGTTATAATAGAATGAGAACTATAAAAAATTGAAAGACAGTACAAGGGTGTCCCCGCGATAAAAGTCACATTCTGTTACCCCAGCCCTGCTTATGAATATGATGACATTACCCAGAGATGGGGGAGGGGGAATGTGATCATTTTAGTTTACGAATTTCCAAGTTTTTAAAAAATAAATTACCAAATCAATCACACACAAAAAAATCGAAAGACAATAGATTCTGACAAGGATGTGGAGAAAAATAACTCTCATATAATGTTATAGCATGTTAATTCTGTACCACTATTGAAGAGATGGAGCTTCCTCAAAAAACTAAAAATAGGGCTACCGTGTGTATATATAGCTGGTATACTAAACGACACCCACCTGCCCGTGCTCACCATGGTGCTATTCACAGCAGTAAAGGTATGAAATCAGTATAGTTGTCCATCGATGGATGAATATATTTTTAAACGTGGTAGATACAGAATGTGATCCTAAAACACAAGGAATGTTTAAGTGAAAATGTCATTATAATAAAAATAAAAAGTAAAAAGCACATTTGCGTTCATTTTGCACAAACCACCCTTTGCTTTGCAGCGCTCGGCCGTCACCCCCAGCGCCCCCGCCCCAGCTCGGGCCGCGAGGCCTCGCCTCTCGCTGTCGCTCTCCGCTCGCTCCTCCCGGCGCTGCCGCTTCCGGCTCAAGCCCGGAATTTGGAGCCACAAGGGCGAGAAGAGCTGGACATCGCTGTGTGAAGCAAATAAAACACAGAAAGGTAAAACCGCATCCTCTTCCTCATGTGAAAGTGATTTTAAAAAGATGTCACCCTGAAGGGACGGTGGTTAGGGGAGGTTGGAGAGTAAAGGAGGGCACATAAAAGAAAACTAGATTTGATCTGTGCTTGGACATATACTGAAATACACACGGAGTCCTCTTAGCGTGTAAAATTAATCCAGGCTCGTATATATATAAAATATATAAATAAATAAATGTATTTCTATAAAAATATGTTTTCTATAAAAATATATAAATGTCCCTAAAGTATATAAGTAAATCAATATTTTATTAAATATTTATATATCAATAAGAATGTCTGGCTGAAGATTTTAAGGGTTCAAAGCAAAGCAGAGAGAGAGATTACTGCGCAGGAATGGACGAGAAGAAAGTCGAGGAGTCTGTGTTTAACGCTTGAGGCTGTTTTTCCCTGGGCAGTGAGGCGCTTGGCGGGACGCTGCGAAGGCCTCACGGGCCGAGGGGTTTGTGGGTCCTCCGTGGAGAGGAGTGCGGGGTCCCACGGCGGCCGGAGCCGGTGCCGCAGCGGTGGACCCCGGAGCGAGGGCGACCCCTGGCCCCGCGCTCCCCGGTTCCGGACGCGGAGCTGGGGCTCTGAGATCGCTCGCGTCCGCAGCAAGTCTTCAGACGGGAGGCGGCAAGCCACGTTTCTCATCATTTGTGGAAACTCTTTCACCGATACCAAGTTCCAGCTGCAAAACCAAACAAACAAAACAGCAGGCAATGAAGAGACATGACGGCTGGGGGGGAAGAGAAAGAGAAAGGAAGAAAATTATTGGAAACAATAGAAGATGGACAGACCCACCAAGATCCGAAAAAATGCAGAGACCAAAACAAAAACAGGCTCTGTTGCAAGTCCAAAGCAGTAGAAGGAGAGGGTGAAATTTCAGAGCATCGAGAACCCTGTTCTTTTTAGTTTTTTGCTTTTATGAACCGGACAGTGAACATACTTGTGAAAATATATTTGTAGAAGGGACATAGAGTTGTCAAATGTCTGTGTCAAACATATCTGCAACTGTAATTTTGGCACCAAATTGTCCCGTCTGGAGGTACCATCCCTCGATTTACATTCTCCCCAGCGAGGGAAGGTGCAGGTGTTTCCCTGAGGGCTTCGCGGTTCACATGCAAACAAACTGTCATGTCTTCTCACTTTGCCTCTGTGTTCTGTCTTTGCTTCTTTGCTGCTTCCGGCCCCTGCAGCTGTGGGAAGTAAATTTCCAGTGTTTCTAAGCTTCCTCGTCTGTGGCACTTTGCTACGCAGCCTGAGCTGCCTGGACGCCAGCGTGGGGGGAGAACACAGGGTGGAAAGTGAGAGCCGAAGGCAGTTACTTCAAAGACTCACTTATGCATTTGATTAACGCACAGGGCGCCATGTGTTAGACACAGCAATAAATGCCGGTGACTTAGCGGTGTGTAAACCAGTTGCTTTCATTAAAAACACACAGCTTTGCAGGAGAGAAGTGTGTAAAAGGAAGTGACTGGCAAGTATCCCTACAGAAATGCTAGCCAAACCGCAGAGAATGAAGGGACTTCTACTTTGTCGCTCAGATTTTCCAGAGTTAAATTAAGGTGTGTCTTCTATTAATGACATTTTCTGAATCATATGAAAAATGAGATCAAATTATTGACTGTCGGATTCAGTCAGCAAAATATTTACCAAATGATGCATTTCATTATTGTGCCAGGCGTGAGGGGTAGAAAACTGAACAAATGTCAAACAACATCCTTCAAAGGATGAAAATCCTTCAAACAGCCTTCAAAGAGCAAAAAGTCATCATCTGAATAGTAGTTGACTATGATCATATAGCTCGACGATCCCAAAAGCTTAACGTATTCCTCAGCCATCCGTGCTTAGGGCCAGGCATTGTTGCTGTGCAGATATAAAAATAAGCACGGTTGACGGGCGCGGTGGCTCACGCCTGTCATCCCAGCACTCGGGAGGCAGAGGCAAGAGTTGCTGAGTTCGAGGCTTGCTTGGGCTGCATTGTGAGCTCAGGGCCAGCCTGGACTACAAAGTGAGGCCCTGTCTGAAAACAAAGCAAAAGTAATCACGGTCACTTTTCCATGGTCTTTACATAGAGCTAATTCCAGCTGATTTTGCTGAGAAGGAACAGGAATGTACTAAAAAGAAAAACAATGTTGGGCATAAAGCAGGTGGCTCTGCTGGCACGGAGGTGAGCTGCTTCCCTTGGGACCCGCTTGGCAGATGTGTAATAATAAGATCAGCTCAGCTCAGCTCAACGCCTTCTACCACTACCTTCCCACGCAGGCGGGCCTTGTCCGTCAGAGTAGGCTGGGACCGTTCCGGTGTCATTGCGTCTAACTGCGAAGCCCAGGCTGATTAGGAAACATCGAGGAAGACTCTTAAAAGAGAGAGGTGATGTTGATTTTAAAAGTAGAGTAAATAGGCACTGCGGAGTCCCTGGAGGCCAGTGAGTCTGGGAAGGAGCAACCTCTACTGCTCTTTCCATCTCCATCCGCGAGTGTATTGGCCACTGTTTGCTCATGAGCTCAGGTGGGACTGACTCCAGCCACAGGTCAGTGGAATGACCTTTCCTCCTACCCACTGACGGGTCGGTTGGCAGCCAGAAAGGGCTGCAGGGAGGAGGACAATTGACTGAACTTCAGGCTGTAGAATTTTGCTAAGTAAAGAGAAAACCCCAGGCAAAATTGAAGAAACAGGATAAGCGAGGTACGTTCAGAAGCACTGAGCAAAAGTCTTTTTAACTAGAGCAACATGTTATACTGTTTTTTGTTAAGCTCCCAGAGCTGTCTAGGAGATTATATTCGCTTCTTACCTTCAGCAAGCAGTTATTGAATGGCGCATAGTACTGTACCGAGTAATAGACAGGCTTCGGAGGACATTGCCTTCAGGATAAGAAACCCCCCTGCAAAGATAAACCCATTGATTTTTAAAGTAAAAGCGCCTGAGAAATAATCTAACACAATCCACTCATTTTCAAGCACAGAAACTGAGGCCCACACAGCCTCAGGAAGTAGGAGCAGCAGGCCTTGCCGAGAAGTGGACACACTGTGGGAGGCATTTAAACAGCCGGGTTTTTAAACCCGTCACCTACAAAGAGGCAGGAATAGCATGAGAAACTGTGGTTGGAATTTGGGGACATAACACGTGTGAAACAGCAAACATGCAATAAATATATGCTAATTTTTCTTTAACTCTCTCTCTCTCTTTTACTAATGGTAGCAAAGCGAGTTGGTGGCAAAGTCTGAAATCTGAACACAGTGCCTTGATTTCCCAGGAGGGCTCCCTCACACAAATGCTGAGTTTCACTGTTAGAAACCCCATAAGAACTTGCATCAAAAGGCCTCCAACTTTCTCCAAAAAGGGTTATCTATTGCTTGCTAACTTTGTTCCTGTTCAGATGACACATGAGTGCACCGATTTCTTCTTTTGTTTGGACCTAAGGACGTGCTATGTCCAGACTTGCACTCCTGCATGAATGTTTTCCTTCCTCCTGTCTATCCAAATCCTCTCCTCCCTTTGTTTCCTTATTCAAACACTGGATCTGAACAGGCCCATCTGGCCTGTGCTGTGTGCTTACCATACGGTGGGTACAGTCAAGGGTCTGAGGTTACCAGCTGAAGAGAACAGGCGCATCTTCAAGGACTCTAGCTGGGAGATCCTAGAGGGAGGGCAGACAAGCACACCCATGAAAGGTAGGGTACTGACCTTGTATGTGGCCAAGGGGACGAGGGAAGAGATCTCTCCTGACTACTTGTTCCTCATCCCTATTGTGCCTGCTGTGTATAATGATGGTCACACCAATGAGCCCGAAATATATGGGCTGATTGCTATCTTTGTATTGATATGAGAACCTGAGTAAAAATAAGTTCATCCAACTTAAAAAAAAAAAAGGGCATCCAGAGAAGCAGAGTGTGTTGGAAGTATCTTGGGTTTATCTAGAAATGCAAAGGTCACGCTCAGATGTAGAGAGAGGATGGACAATTCCTTCATCAACAAACTTTACTAAAGGCCTGCCTAATATAGCGTTTCTAAATCTTATCCAGGGAGCATTTGAAAAGTACTAATGTCCGAGTCTCATCTTGGACTTTCAGAAGCATGACCACTGGGCGTGAAGTGTAGGGATGTGGAGTTGGAGGCACCGGGCTGACCCTGCTGATAAACTAGCAAAACTTAGGAGGTGCTTTTTCTATTGTACCAACATTCGGACAGTTCTGAGAATACAGAAAATGAGGGAGGTACAGCCAAACTTCTTCCCGCCTTACGAGATGCTCCTTTGTCCGGGAAGTGGAGAATAATGTATGCTAGTTACAAGAGGGCTTGAGGAGTCTCGCTGAAACTCCAACCGGCGAAGAAACAACTCTCTCCCTTGACAAGAAATAATTCTCTGGGCAGGAAGGGAGGACGTTGCCTTTAGGTCAAGGTGTAAAGGGCTCCATGGACTTTGCTAAGTGAAAGAATAAGGCAGGGTCCACTCGCAGGCCTGAGCCTACAGCTCTTTTGGGAACAGCCAGCAAATCAAAGAGCTGAGTGAGAAGGTTGAGGACTCTCGCCCCCTGGGGCTGGGCTTTCCGTGGTTCTAAAGCAGAAACTGTGACCTTGACTGTCTTGGATTTACAGCTGGTTCATCCACCATTTTCCTTTCATCAAACCAGACCTTTCCTGGTACATTTGTGCCTGGGAGACATTTCCAAACAGAATTTGCAATAGGAACACACAAAGAGACTGGAATTTGAGATCCAAGAAAACCTTCCTGGGAATAAACATGCCCAAGTTAAACACACACACACACACACACACACACACACACATATTTTTTGTTGTTGTTAAAAGAGGGGAGGGCAAAAAAAGGTCGAGTCATTTTACAAGTGAAAGGCATGGAAACAAGGGCTGTCCCCTCAAGGACAGCCCTGGCCTGAGCTGGTCAGGGAAGAGAGGTGGCCGTAGAAAAGGCTGGGGAAGGACCTGTGGGCGGGGGCGCTGCAGAGGCTTCTTATGCCTTATAGGAATCGAGAGTTTACCTCGGTGGCTTTGGGGGACCTGGTTATTGTTTACAGGGCATGAATGGTTTCTTGTTTACTTTTTCAAAAAGTCATTCAATTCCATCTTGACTTTTACTCATTCTGTGTTTGTTTTTTCCTCTTTTTCACCAATAGTGCTTAGCAGGGAAGGGGAACATATCCAAGCGTCAATAGCTAGTGGCTTCACTGATTTAGAGCTACAAATGCATGCTTGGGTTAACGTGTCATATGACATCTTGTGCTATATTTTGCTAATAATGAAAGGCCACCTATTGGGTAAATTATAGAGAAAAGAAGTTTATTTGGGCCACAGTATTGGTCATGGTATAGGGGCTGCGTCTGGCAATGGTCCTGTTGCGAGCAGAGTCCTGGGCGGTGTGGGGCTCGCCTGAGGAGAAAAGCTCACCTGTGAGAGACTGAGCCAGGCTCCTCCCCTCTTCAGTCACAGGGTCCTCTCAGAGGTCCCTCCACGCCGTTCAGAGAAGACACCACACGCCTTCCCTGGGGCGAGGCCGGTGCCGCCTTCCCCTTCCCAGTCCTGCCCGAGTTCACTCTTTCTTCTGCACAGAAGACAACGGAGCTGTGCACCTGTCCACAGGCAACCCCTCCTCACAGGTGTTTTGTGTCTACACTCCGGGAAGGAGGACTTTCTTTCCTCCTTTGCTTCCTGTGCAAAGGCCCTTCCACCTGCAGGGTCCATTCAACTCTGACTTGACCTGTGGGTTTTTCTCTGTAACCAGCCCTGTGGCATCTCCAGGCCCCCACGACACCCTGTACGTTCCTCTGTTACCACTGTGAGGCGTCATAATTTCAAGCCTGCCTCTCCTATTCAAATGAGGAAGGATGCTGTGTCTTATTGATCATCATGTCCAGCATCAGTAACAGTGTCCAATCACGGGAACGGCCAGTAGATGAAGAAATAACATCTATTTGCATCTTATGGGATTTGCGTTTAGCTTCTCTGAGCCTTCCCAAACTCCTGTGATATAAACAGTGCAGGTGCTGCTAGGGTCTCTGGTTTACATACGAGAAAGAGACTCCTAGCAGGCTGCTCATACCTAGACAGTCTGACAGCTAAGTGAGGGAAAAGGAAATAAATTCAGACTTAGATCTTCAGACTTTAATGCACATAACCCTTTTTGTTACTTTTTCTTACCTCCTCTTGACAGAAACTAAAGGGTAAGATCTCAAGGAAGATGACACAGGGCCATGGAAGATCTAGGGAGAGTGAGGACATGCTCAGAATTTCCAGGAATCAACTCAAGGGCAGCTGGGTAAGAGGTACCCAGGCATGCTGGTACCTCTTACGACTTTTAGACGTGACGGAAGATGAACTTTGATTAAGAGCAATAGGAATGCAGGCGCAGGGAGACCCTATGGAAAAGATTACTTTGCAAATCCAAAATACACTCCACACGCAGTCCCAAACTCCAACCCCACAGAATATCGTTCTTTCCCAGCAGCTCTCTGGGTTGCCCTAAGTGATGGAGGCTGGTTTTACAAAAGTCTGGAACTCTAAGGGGCCTTTTTAAAGCAGAAAGCAAAAATGAACACCAAGTCCTACCAAGCTGAGAATAAGCTCGGGAGACGTGTGGGGAGTAGAAACAGTCTCCAGAATAGAGACAGAGGACACAACGTACCTTGTACCTGGCCTTGCAGGCAGTCTCTGTGCCCACTGGCGACCCCTGTGGGCAGCCTGAGGCTGGCTGGGGGCAGCTGGGGAGGCCAGGGCAGACTTGGTCATAGCTATTTTCAACTGGAGCCACCACCCAAGAGTCCTCGAGTTAGATCAGTGACACTGTCTGGACTTGGGTCACTTTGTGCCAGATGCAGTTTCCAGAGAAAGGATTCGCTGTATACTTGGAAGCCCATCAGCTAAGTGTCACCTCCTCGCTGTAGTGCGTGGATCTTTTCATGTGTGAAGAGCATATTATTTGGCTTGATTATGGGCTGGGAAGTGGCATTGCACTGGGAAGGAATGGGCTTTGGAGTCGGAGGGTCCTGGGTTTGAATCGGGGCTGTGCCACACCGGCTCTGGGGCCCTGGCCCTGTGGCTTCGGTGTCCTTGTCCTCAGGAGGTTTAGAGTAGCATGTATGATCACTTCCACTGTAGGGAAACCATGGACTCGCTGATCAGTGCGTGTCCTCAATCATATACTGTCTACCATGAGAACCAGGACCCACTGCTAATAAAGTGCCTAACTTTAACACAGTTCCACTTGGCACATGACATTTGCCTCCCACACCCAAAATACATGTATGTAAAACCTTCTGTGCTCATAGAATACTGCTCCTATCAAGTTTCCATTTCCCTAAGAGGTTTCCATATATAGACTGTTACTGATGTTGATTTTTAGCACCTTGACGATTTTTTATTTTGAAGAACTCGCAGTTTCTTCTGGAATCAGCTATAACATAATTGATGAGGCTTCTCTCAAGAAAAGGGGCCCCTGCAAAAGGGAGACAGGCCGATGCTTTCTTCTCCATCAGTCATGAACTGCCTGAGACTTCATTTCTGTGGCCTGTGTATTTCACAAAGGCTTTGTTTTTTGGTTGTTTCGCTCTGTTTTTTCCCGAAACAAAGATCGGTGAAGATCATAAGTAGGAAAGGATTTTTAAAAGAGAAAGATACTAAATGCAAGTTATGAAGTCTTTTAGAAGCCCCTCTCCAGGTGACAGGAAGGCTCCTAGTCCTGAGGGCAGTTGCTGTTGACAGACGGCTGGTGCCAGTGCCTAGGAGCTGCCCTGAAGCTCATTTGAGCCTCTTTCCACCACTAGACAGAAGGAGATTGAGCAACTAACTCTTGCGTAACTGGCTCTTCTGACTCACACTTCTTGCAGTGTCCATTTTGACCTGTATTCTACCCAAAATGAGCAAGGAATTTCCTCTCACAGATGCTTAAGGAATATCCCTGAAGTGTAGCTTTTAGGGCTTATTTTTAATACTTTTTCCAATGACATCTGCCTGAGTATTTATATCACACGTATTGGCTATTACTAGTTTCAGATCTGCTGAAATATGTTGTGCATATCCTCTGAGAATGACACAGAATCCCGCTTCTCCAACGAGATTCTAGTCAAGACACCCATTTCTCTTTGAAGGCCTCCTCAGGAGGAAAGAGTGAGGCTGACCCACGACATGAAGACCAGAAAGTGGCCAAGAAATCTTTTCGTTGTGCTTTGCTGTCTTTCTCTCCTAATTCCGTCTCTGGTTTTCCCCTGTCTCCCTCACCCTGTCCCCACCAACAGACCTGCATTCTTAGGCGTCATTCACTGACCTGATAGAAGCCCTCAAGTATAAACAACCATAGCCATTTAGTCCATGTCTGAGATTCTTGCCCCCTTCTGTGTTGGTAATTACCCAGAGAGCTTGAAAGACACTGTGCCTGGGTCCCCGGGGAGTTATTATCTCTGGGGGAGGTAGGCTCTAGACTGGTATTTTCAAAAAGCTTCAAAATGATTCTAATATGCATCCAGATTGAAGACACTCAGGAAGCAAAGACTGGGCAAAACTACCCTAAAATTAAAATAAAATAAGATTTCTGGCTTGAAGAGCTGCAATCCTGTGGCTTGGCTACACTTGCTTGTTTCCTTTCAATCAAATAACAAGTGTTTTCTGAGAACCACAGAAAGAAAAGAGTTGGTCATGACCAGACGAATCCTCTGGGTGCTTTTCAAAACTACAGCCATGCAGCGCCTTGCGAGCTAACGCTGTCCGGGCTGAGCGCGCGTCCCCGCAGGCTGAGCGTGCGTCCCCGCGGGCTGAGCGCGCGTCCCCGCGCTGTGCTGCAGCTTTCACCTCCCGCGGCTCTGGGCTCTCAACAGCCAGGAAACGGGGACATCAAGAGTTGGCTTAGCCAACATAACACCCGAGCACTCATCAGAATGGAAGCTTGGACATTTGGACACAGGCAGAATGAGAATCTCCCTGGGACCCTCATAGGCTCCCTGTTATCTCCTCCTAATCCCGAGACTTAGGTAAAATGATAAAACCTTGTTAGTATAATGCGTCTCAATCTTGTCCATGTCAGAAAATCACTGAGGGGAAGCTTTGAAAAAAAAAAAAAATCCAGTTGAATCCATCTGTCTCAAGAATAGGACCCAAGCATTTAAAAAACTTCCCAGGTAACTCTAATGTGCAGTTACAAGGGAGAAGTGAGGCTGAGGAAAGAGGACAACAGAAGTGAGGGTCATCAGGGAGGACGTCACAGGAGAAATGGGACTTGAACTTGGCCCGTGAGTGGGAAGATGCCCCTGTCAGCTCAAGGGTGGCATCGTAACTGCTGGGGCCTCAGAATCCGCTTCCTAACACAGGGGGCGGTGAACAGACAGAGGAGTGAGGCTCTCGCAAGCTGACCTGAAAGACAGAGTTAGCCTGGATTTCTCAGGTGAGGGCAACATAACTCTAAGAGTCCTGCAGGTGGCAGAAGGCAGAGTAGGAGGCACAGAGATTGCAGGAGGAGAAGGAACCGGGCCAGGGTGGTAGCCTTTGAAGATGCAAAACGGTCCAAAGAATGCAGCTGGTCAGGAGACTGGGCAGGAGAGTCCCTGCGAGGCACAGCTTCTCCCGCATCTGACCCTCCCCCAGTGAGGCCCACTTCCGGCTTCTAGCCCTCAGAAGTGTAAAAAAGAGTAATTTGGATTGTTCAGGAAGCTGCTGGTGATAATTTGTTTCAGCAGCAAATTAATATAGTGTCTCAATGAGAAGATAGAACTTAGAAAACTGTGTGATTACGAATGAAAAACATCGGGTCAGGGATTTAGCTCAGTGGTTCTGGTGTCTGCCTGGCAACCGTAAGGTCCTGAGTTCTGTCCCCAGTACCACATACCACAATGCCAACCATGGTGACTCACGCCCACCAGCAATCAGTACCACACACCACAATGCCAGGCGTGGTGGCTCATGCCTGTCATCCCAGCACTCGGGAGGCAGAGGCAGGAGGATTGCTATGAGTTCGAGGCTTGCCTGGGCTATGTAGTGAGCTCAGGGCCAGCCTGAACTACAAAGCGAGACTGTGTCTAAAAAAAAAGAAAAGAAAAAAAGAAAGAAAGAAAGAAAGAAAGAAAGAAGGAAGGAAGGAAGGAAGGAAAGAAAGAAAGAAAGAAAGAAAGAAAGAAAGAAAGAAAGAAAGAAAGAAAGAAAGAAAGAAAGAAAGAAAGAAAGAAAGAAAGAAAGAAAGAAAGAAAGAAAGGAAAAGAAAAAGGAAAGGATGAAAAACATCAGTTAGCCACAGAGTGGACTTCCTGTTGGAACACAGACTATCACGGTAACTTGCAGAAGACCAGGAGGCTCTTACCAGGCGGGCTAATAAAAGGTGGTTATAATCCCAGAAGTAAATTCATTACTCAGGGTTAGTAAGCGGCCTGTGGAGGGTCATCTGCAGCGGGAGCCAGCCGCAGCCCTGCTGCGAAAGCCTCTGCAGCGCGGACTCCGGCCGCTTCAGGGCTCCGGTCGGTCCCTGTGCGGTGTGTTTTCCCTTCGCGGGACCCGCGGGAGCTCCAGCCCCTCCCTGCTTTCCCTTGAATATAAGGCAAGAAAACGTGAAGTTGTGCGGGACCTTCTGGCGCCCAGAGAGGGATTCTCACCAAGCCTCCCGGGGACCCCTGCAGCTGACTGCGGACCAACGTCAGAGGAGCCCGATCGCGCGGGAAGGGCCACGCAGGCGGCCCCGCGTGGAAGTGGTCCGGCTTGGGTTCCCGGAGCGCTAGCTTAAGCTTCGACTTTCCGCTCAGCAGTGGCAGTGGGGGGAGAGGAGCCGGTAAAAGCGCCTGGACGTGATTCCCCTGGAGAAGGGCGAGAGCGAGGCAGAGCCGCGCACGATGCCGGGTTTTCGGATCCGGCAGGCCAGGCCCCAGGCGTGAACGGGGCGCTCTTGACCCAGCTGCAGACACTGGGATAGAGGGCGAGTTTGCACGGTGGGTTGGAAGGAATGGTGTCGGATAAAAAGGAATTGGGACATGAGCCCAAGAGGCGAATGAAAGCAGCCTCTCCTCAAGAAGAAAATAACACTAAATTCAACTATTCATTGCCCGCTTCGCGATCTTGATTGGCTTCTTAAAACAGCACTGAGTTCCGGTTCTGACTCCATGACTTGCTTTCTGTGAATCGGTGAGCAGGTAACATCCTCTCTGGGTCACAACCCTTTTTCCTCGAAGGGGCTGTTAATGGCTCATTTGTAAGGCTGTTCGGAAGACTGACATAAAAAGGTAAGATCTTGACACGCGGGAGAGATTCTCAACGAAAGCTACGTTCCTGCTGTCCTTTAAGGGTATTTCCAATCGCAATGGTCTTTCTGAGAGACAGATTTTCCTTCACCCAGATTTATCAAAAGAAGTCAGAATGACACACGTGGCTTCGCTGAGTGCACAAGGGACTTGTGGGCAGGATGGGCTCGTTCGCTCCTCGCGAGTGTGTCTCTAGACGGGTCTCGCTGTCACTAGACACCTGCGTGTGTGCGCGGGCAGGGGCTCGCCCCGCAGCCCTCCCTGAGCTGCAGGCGCCGGGAGCTCCGGGCGGCCCCGCAGCAGCGGGCTGTGTCACTTCACACCTTCTGCAGGGAGCTCAGACGAGCCCCGAGCCCAGAGCCGGCCTGGGGTGGCTCCCGCACCGCCGCTGGCCACCGGCCCGCCCTCCCTCCCGTCCTGCGGGATGGGCTCTAGCCCTGAACTAGGGCCTGGCACGTTGACAGGAGGGTGCTCCTTAGTCACCGCCCTCAGCAGGATCAGAGGGGAGGCTGGGGCCGCCCTGGTGCGAGCTCTCCCCTCCCTGGGAAGGAACCCACTTAGAACATCGCCTCTCTACTCCCTCGCAGTCGCGCATAGAAGCTTCTGCGCACGTCCAGTGAGGTTTCTGGGGATTATTCTATCTGTGGTGCGAAGTGTCCGTCTGCTGATTTTGTTTTATCACACAGTCCCGGCCTTAGGCTTTGGGTTTCACGGAAGTTTATTCCGGGGCTTTGGCGAGGTTCGTCTCTGTGCCACTCTCCTCCTAGTAAGCGAATCCTGCGTCCTTTCCCTGCCATCCGGAAGCGGCAGCACACAGCCTGCCCCCCTCCAAGGTGACACATTCTCCTCCCTGCAAAGGGAAATGCGATCCAGACCCCGCAGAGAACAGATGGGCCTTCCCCGATGACGTCATTATCACAGACTTCCCGCCTAGTGAATTTGTTCGTCAGATTTAGGAACTTTTCTCCCCTAAATCTTGATGTCATCCCACGGGGGGGGGGGTGTTTCTTTTCTCAAGCTGAAATTGACATATATCGTCAGAACTAGTCGGTGGCAAAGGCCAGAGAACTCGAGGTAGCTGGGGCGAGCGGGTGGGGCACAGCTATGCCCAGTCCCAGAAGGGAGCGTTTGAGGGCCCAGTGAAAGGGGGTGGGTGCCAGCCGCGAGGCTGTTAGCATTTAATAAAATGATGATGATAAAGTAAATGAGGAGCGGAGGTCAGGGAGAGCAAGGTAATTGAAACACCGGGCCTTGATGAGGTAATGTCGGTAATGGGCTAAGTGTAGGCCTCTGCTCCGTGCACGTTCTCAGTAAATGGCATTTGCTGTGAGGACCAAGGTCAGGGTAGGAGCAGAAGAAAATCGGTGCGAGTGGAATCAGTGATCTGTTTTTTTTTTGCTTCACAAAGCATCGCTTTCGAGAATTTTCAACATCTACAAACAGAGTGTGTTGTAAGTGATGGTGATTATTATAATCAGCAGCGTGGAAGACAGTTAAACTACTATACTATCGGGTGATAAAAAGCCCCAAATAAGAAAGACTACTTCCCACCTTCATTAAGAGAAGCCCAAAAAAGGCTTAGATGGACTCAGGAGCTCTGAGTTCTCCCATTAGCTTTGCAATTTAATATCTCAAATCCTTAATGGATCCTTACAGACAAAGAAGGGTAATGTTTCTCTAAATTGCTCAATATTATGCTGTTTCATTCCTACCATGTGATAATCGGCACCAGCCTGGAAGTGTCCTAGGAATGAGCATTTTCAATCAATATCTCAAGTGAGTTCTGATCAAAATCTGAAAAACAGTGGGTGAAAACCATCTTTAAAGCCTCCCTAGTACCCGCTCTGAAGTTCTAAGGGGAAGAATTTCTACTAGGTAGGAAACCATTTTGCCCAGACTGTTTCAGAGTGAAAGCTATCCAGGGTTGGAACTGGGAGCCACCGGCTCTGTGTGTGAGTGCATACGTGTGTGTTTGTGTAGGGGAAGATTATTACAGTAATAGTTTGAAGATATTTCAACTCCGAATTTCCACTTGGCAGCATGGTTTAGGCGTGGCTGCACCAAAGCAGGAGTTATGCAGAGATGACCTCATATTATCTCTTAGAAACCCACAAGAATTAGGCAGGTTCCGTACACCATCTGCCCTGTTTCTGTCCACTTGTCTGAAGTCAGTGAGTCATGAAAAACCAAAATTGCAATAGAAATGTCAAGCTGGAAGACGTCTTTGCTTTAGTTAGAAGAATTTTTGTGGAAATATGACTTAAGCTTTTGTGTCTCAAAAAAAGAGGTGGATTTCCCTGAGAAAAGACTCAATAAAACCCGAGGAAATGGAAGATTGGTTTAGTATTAAATAGTTGGAAAAATACAGAAGTCTCAATCCATTAGTCATAACCAAGTGCCCGGTGCCAGGGCTCCTCCCTGTATGACTCTTCAGAAAGAGCCCTGGGATTTAGCCTGACACTCCCTTTCCGTGCTGGGTCCCACCTCCAGCCTGCACAGTCTGTTTGCTATTTCAGTCCCATTTGCTTCATAATGGTTCTGATAGTCACCCACCTAGTTTAGTGGCCCCTAACTTGTTTCTTTTTGAGTCCTTTTTATGCCAGGATCCATCTTTTCAAAATTCTAGTTTTTGACTAATCGGTACTATCCGTAAGCCCTTCACAGTAGCTTTCATTGTCCTCATAGGTGGATTTGATGCAAAGAAAGATCCTCAGGTGGAGAGCATGGCACTAATCAGGACAGTCAATCCCTCCAACTCTCCAAATATCTTTGCCTGGCATGCAGGATCCTCTTATTTATTCCGCATGTTAGTCAGGGATCTTGTTTATGGCTATAAGAAACTGATTTAGATGAAAAGGAAAATTCAGTGGTTTAAAAAAAAAAAAACCTCTAATGCTAAGAAGAAAACACCAAAACATCATCAGCTTTCTCCTCCTGTCTCTTCTGGTTCAGCTAGATGGCAGCTTCAGGGTCACACCTCTACAGCTTTCATTGGAGAGAAAAAAAATCCCCTGAGAGTAATTCCAAATTCAGATCTTAAGAAGTCCTTGAATGCACTGAGTTAGGGACAAGGAAGGATCGGGGGTTATCAGCGCAGTTGCAAACACATGGCTGAGTTGGGAGAAGCAGAGGAAAGCACAGCTCCCTGAAAGAAAAAAAGTAGTCACTGAAGTAAATATGTGATGTGAAAAACTCTGGGCAGATGAGGCCATTAGTTTTAGTCCTTACAGTGCAGAATTAACTGAGTTTTTATACAAACAACTGGGGTCTCGCTAATGTTTCCTCAGTATGTTATGTACTTTTAACTTTTAGGGCTTTTGCAATACAGTTCCCTGTGTCTAAAGTATGCCACCTATTTCTACTACTGTCACCCATGAAAGCAGCTGAAGTCACTGCTTCTTGGTATGTCCTTGGGTGCTGAGAGGACCTTTGTGACTGTACTGTGTTTATTCAGTTCAACTGGCACTAAACACGAACTGAATGGTACTGTCATTACATTTTAATGATACTGACATTTACATTGTACTCTTTCCCCAAAAATACGTTACACCATCTTCAGGATCGTTGCATTTAAACACAGTTAAAGACAAAGCGTTACTAGCTATGATTACAGTGAAATCCCTGGTTCATCCTTTCAATGCAATACTGAGAGATAGGAAGGAAAAAATGATTGATTCCCACAACAATATCAGTCATCAGAAATGCATTTTGCTAAGTGAAGGAAAGTCACGAAAAGGTCACCAACTGTATGATTTGGTTCTCATGACATTTTGGAGTAGGCAAAATTATAGGGGTGAAAAAGAACACCGTGGTTTCTCAGAGTTTCTAGAGAGAACAGAACACAAAGGACACACGGTGTTGACTTTGATAGCTAAGGATAAGGCAAGCCTTGAGTGCGGCACTGTTAGGAGACAGACTTGCTCTGAACCCTGGAGACAAAAGATCCTGCGTACTGACCCTGTTTTTGCTGGTAAATGTCTCATGAGCACCCTGTTGCAACTAAGAAAATGTTTTATATGTTTCTATGGTTAAGCAAACAAATTTGTACATGAGCCACATTTATTTCTCTCAAAAGGAAGTTATGAATAATCGGAGGAGAGGAAGATACAGGACACAATGACCTCAGTGGAGGATGTGCATACTCATGAAAGAACAGATCGTACACGTGTATCTACACATAATGTATGTGTGTGCATACCTGAGTTAATTTATATGTATATATCAACTAGCTCTGCCCATTAAGAAGGCTCAGAAGCGATGGTTTCTTAGTAGCAACGTACATATCTAGTGCCCAGATGTTAGTCTCTAAATACCATTTTCAATAAAAAGAAAAATTCTGATTCCAAAGCTAGAGAAAATTATTTTAGAATTAAAAGTGAAAAGAAAACTTGGCTGACATGATATTTATATATTTTGTCTCCCTTAGAAGAGAATCTTGAGCTAAACTTGCCCTGAAGGGCCACCAGGGAGGACAATCAAATGGGAGTTTGAATCCTTGAGTGTTGACGCCATTTTTTGGAACTTTTCTTAAACTTAGCTGGCTCATGCCATCTGGTGAAAAGAGAATTTTAATAGATGAACAGGAGCTTCTGAGGGGAGTAGAAGCTGTCATACATAAACCTTGGCCTCCTGAGCTACTGTCAGCATCGGGTTTCCACAGTGTCTCCATGTCAGCTACAGCAACGTCAGACGAAACCAGGCGTGTTCAGGGTGGTATGGCCGTAGACCACGGTACCGTCAGCACACCTGTTCTCCAGGTTCACTCACCTGGATCTATCCATGTACGGAGTCAACCAGGGGTTTCCCACGGCAGTGTTGCATTCTAGTAAGCCACAGTAAAATGAAGGAGGACAGAAAGGAGCAGACCTGTCCACAGAGGAAGACGCCCCCCCGGAAATTGATCCTGATGAATGAGGGTGGGCCCCGCTCGGCCAGGACTTTTCACCAGTCCTACCCCAAGGCAATCAGAACATTGCTCCTAGGAACTTACAAGTTTACACTGGAAGATACAGGGATGAAAGATGAGGGAAGGTTCTAAGATTTTGGCTCCTGTCAGACTCAGTGTTGTCTTCTTCTGCCTGTTCTGAAGCTTAGATGCCACCTGCATTCATTTCCTGTGGGTGATGTAGCAGATTATTAAAAACTACCTGGCTAAAAATAATATGAATTTCTTCCCTCACTGTTCCAGAAACAGAGACACTAAGCCAAAATGTCAGCAGCTGCCCTCCCACAGAGGCTCTGGCCTAAACTAACGCTCTCCTTCTCTTGGCTTTGTAGGAACCATGCCCTCTGCTGCTTCTGTCCCATCAGCCTCTCCTACCTGTCCCTGTCATGAGCCTCTCATGACCACAATGGTCGCTGCGTTTAGGGCCTATTTTGAAAATCCAGAACGACCTCATCATTTAAAAAATCCTTAATTACATCTACAAAGACTCTTATTTTGAACAAAGTAGTTTTCACAGATTCCTGGGACTATGCTATAAGCACATGTTTTGGGGAAAACACCATTAAATCCAACCAATTTCTTTTGCTTAAAGTAAGAGGCGCTAGTTTCCATTATTTCAGTCAAGAAAACTTCCATGGTTTGATTTCTCGATGTTTATGGCAAGAGTTGTGAAAGGCTGGCACCACTGGCACGCCAAGTCTGACTTCAGAAGCTCTTCACCTTCATTGTAACAATAACGATTTTGGAGCTTGCTGAAAACACAGGTTTCTCCCCTCATTTTTTGAGCAGCTTTGTCTAGGAATTTGCATTTTAACAACTCCATTTGTCCTAGTGATCAAAGGGGAACAGGATAATTGTGGAGACTGAAGACCCATTAACAACCACTCAAATAAAAACAAGAGGAAAAGCAATAAAAAATAATTTGAAAACTTTAATGATGTTGTTTATATATAGTAAAACCATAAAATCTTTTAAATAAAGTACATTCAATTTCTCAGAGCATCAGATATTCAGATAACGTATTTCATACTTTCCAATATTAAACAATTGACTAAATAATCCACTTTCTATAAAATGATATTACAGCTTGTACAGATAAAATTATATTGTAAAAACACTCCACACAGGAAAAATAGCAATATCTATTAGAAAATCCTATAGTTTCCATTAAAAAAAATATTTTATCTCTTTCATTTGTCTTAATAATAAACAGAACGTATTTTTCTTCCTAAAATTATGTTTTATACCATTTCTCTCTAAGATGATAATATGTACAAATCTTATATCTGAATGGATATAAATATCAATACTGTAATAGTGTTACAGATATATTAATAACTTTTACAGAAAAAATATGACTTTCTAATAAAAGTCTCTAGCACAGCTGAAATCTCAAAGCTATTAAAGTCAGACATTCCCATATTTAGAAAGGTACAATGGAGTTCAGTTATTATTATTATCATCAGCATTATTAATTCCAGTTGAATTACTGCAAGCAGTAATAGAGAAAACATGTTCAGTAGGTATTTGGGCCAGATCTGACAGTTAGAAAAACTATGTGGGATCCACTGAACTTTCGGGGAGACGTTAGTTCTTTCTGCCCACTACAGTTCCTGCCAAATTAGGCACTGGTGATCAGAAAGACATCACTGTGCTCCCTCCCATGCCTGAGAAACTGTCTACTCACCCAGCAGATCTGGCCCACAGGGAGGAAGAGTCCGGTGACCGTGTCCGGTTATAAGCAGCTTATTTTCATTGATTGCACCTGGTTGCCTATCATTTCCAGAAACAGCTTCTGATACAGTCTGTACACGGTGAAGCTGTGGAGGAACCTGATGGTCTTCCTCAGGCTGTGGGTGACCGTCTTGGGGAAGTGGTAGGTTTTCAAGTGCTTCAGGGCGTGTGCCAGGCCCTTCAAAGTGTCCTGGTCGCCATTTCTTACTCTCCACAAGCTGAGCAGTTTTGGGAGCTGCTCGCTGGGTCCACACGTCTTTCTGGTTCTTTCGATATCCTCCAGCCCCACTTTCTTCCCTGGTAAGCTTTCCATCAAGCTGCGAAGCTGCTGGAAGGTGAGGTTTGCGTGCCCGATGTGCCGCTGCACCCCGTTTTCGCACAGGTCAATATCTGCAAAAGGCAAGAGCCCACAAAGATGTTCAGTCATTTACCAGATGCTGTCATGAAACCAGCCAGAGCCAAAAGATTCTTGCAGAACTCGTAATTTTTATGTGAAGGATAAGTTTTTCTTTCTTCTCTTTTTTTTTATGGTGGCTTAAGTGACACCAGCTACTCCTGAGAGCTAAGAGCGAGAAAATTTTGTGTTGAGTAGGGTAATATGCCATGTATCCTAGGCACCTGACAAGCTTTGTGAGCAGCCCCTGATTTTGAAAGTTAACTGTAGAACACTCTGAGTGTCCCAAGATTGACACCTTAAAATCACAACATTTCAGGAGGACAGAAACAAAATATTAAGTTAGTAATTTTGTAATATACCCTTTTGCATTTCAATAATTACTATTTGATTCTACAAAATTGCTATGTTGTAACATAAAATTTTATGAGTTGCTATCTGATGTAAGCACAGTAGAGAACCGTTGCATTAGTTAGTCTTTAGTAAATGCGTACAGCTCTAGGGGAGTTGCACTGTGAGGCAGACCCTGCAAAGGCAGGAACTGGAGACCTCACACAGCCCGGAGGAAGTCTCAGCAGTGAGTTCGGACATAAATATGCGACAGAGCAGCTAATGTGTCCGGTAACGACACGAGTCATTTAGTATCTGTGAGCCTTAAGGCAAGTCAGTTCATCTTTTTGGGCTTCAGTGTCCTCATTTATGAAGTAGGCAATTTAACCCCTTCCTATTCTAACAGTTTCTGATTCTGTTTTCCTTTATTTTTGCTTCAGGGCCAATTATACCTTCAAAGAATATTTTGATTTTACCTCCAACAAAAGAAAAATTTAGTCTTTGTATGAATGAAAGCACTCAGCTGTCAAAAGGTATCAGTCTCCTAAAATCCATCATCCAGGTTTCAGAACAGTGCAGGAAAACTCGCTTAAGGGGTTGGGAAGAGTAGAGCGAACTTCTCCTTCGTGCTGACTGTGCCACTTTCCTGGCACATCCTTGCCATGGCAACTGAAGTCAGAACTCCTTTGTTTGCTTGTTTGTTTGTTTGTTGTTTGTGTGTAACAGAGACCTAACTCAGGACCTTATACCTAAGAGGCAGGCGCAGCACCACCGAGCTAAATCCCCAGACCAAGTTAGAAGTGCTAACAGGATGCTTCCTAAAGTTTTCATCCACATCAAGTGAAGCTGATTTCCTGTCTGGGATTCCTTCTCCTCCACCCAGGCATCTTCTCTCTCTCTCTCTCTCTCTCTCTCTCTCTCTCTCTCTCTCTCTCTCTCTCTCCTCTCCTCCACACCATTTCTAAACAAGGTGCCTTGGAGACCTTTAGGAAACAAGAGTGCTTGACCTTAACCAGCCCTTTCTTCCAAGAAGCTCTGAGACCTTCCAATGCTGATCTCACTAATCCTCAGCACACACACTGTCACAATGGTAATTTAATAGAGACTACGGTCGGATTAACAAGAGGATACCTGTGAGATAGTTTGTGCCTCTCTGGATAAAACTGCCAAAGACATGGAGTAGAAATGACAGCCAAGGGCGAAGGCTGCTAAAGACCATCTAGTTTGGCCAGAAGGGTGGCTAAGAAAAGAGCTAAGGGATCTAGTGGAAGCAGATTCCCCAAGGTCCAGGCCTGTATTCGAAGGGCATCTCTGCTCTGTTCAGTGCACTTTAAAGAGAAATGGGGGCAGGAGTGAGAATAAAGCTTCACGCAACTGCTCTAGGAATAGCGTCAGCCTCATCCCTTGGTGAAAAGTTGTTTGGCCCAACAGTAACTCCAAATGAAGGAGAAACACTATCCACACAACCACACAAGCATGTGGTCTTGTGGCTGTGCTACCACAGCAGATGCCTTTGATTTCCAACGGGCCCATTTATTTCAGTCAAATGTACCTTGGATGATCTTCTTGACCATATCTTGGTCTTTGTTTTGCTGCTTCCATAACTTCAGCAGCTGGAAAGTTTGCTCTTGGGAGCTGTGTCGTCGCTTGATCCTCTCTATGCTTTCTTCATTGACTTTGGTTCCAGGCAAGTTATCCACCAGGACACTGAGCCAGTTAGGCGTAAATTTTGCAGGAACAGCAAACCTGAAGAAAGCCTCCTCACACAGAGTAACGTCTGAACAAAGGCGAGAAAACCAAGAACACTGAATCAATAGCTGGTTTTCGGAAGCCTTTTACAAAAACAAATAAAGAGCCAGGGTGTTTAATCCCCAGGAAAAAGGAGAAATGAGCAAAACCAAACCAACCAACCAATCAAGAAACCCAGCACAATTGAGAGCTCCAAGATACAATATGTTAAAACACAAAGTTTGAAAAAGACAGCAACCTTTTGTTGGATGCTCTTAGTGAGAGAAACAAACAGATTATGTACTTTCTTATTCAGGGGCAAGGAGACTAATTAGTGGCTAGTATGAACATATATACATATATATATTTTATTTTATTTTTTTGAGGTTTCGAGGTTCAAACTTGGACCCTTGTGTGTCCAAGGTTGCCATGGTACCACCTGAGCTAAATCCCCAACCCTGAACATACACATTTAAAGTCAATTAAATTACAAAATTAAATAATAGTAACAATTCTTTAAATGTAAATATTAACACTCTGTTATAGGCTTAGCATCTGTAAAATATTCCAAGGTCATTATCAAAAATTATCATTGTCTATAAGCAGTTTGAATAGTAGTCTGGAATAGTATTATTTTATGTACCTATAGACACAGATGTATAACCAGGATAAGCGCTGGGCATAGCTCAGTGATGGAACAATCACCTAGCATCTGCTAGACCCTGGTTCGATTCTCAATACCATGTCACAGAAGCATGCATTAAATGAGAAAATGAACATTTTAAAAGGGAATTCAGTAAAGAGTTGGGACGGTTCACGTGTGTGGGTAGGGTCAGTAAGTATCTGCCAGGGATGAGGAGTTTGTCTTCAGCACGATCAGATAGGATTTAAAATCCTGGCTCTGCCATTCACCACCCCACCAACCCTGAGAACCTTCTCAGAGCTTTGGTAACTATTAAGGCCCACACAGCAAAGTACATGGCACATCGTCAGTGCTCAGGTAGTTGTAAAAATGAAATTCCAAATGAATGGAATAAATGAAAGAAAATGATAGTTAGAAAGGAATCTTATTTAACTTTTTTAAATTTCATATTTCAGATCTTTAAAAAATAGGAAGGCTCAATGATTTGTCTAAGAATTCGAGGAAACAGTGAAAAATGTTAGAACTATATGAACTCTCATTCTTGTGCTTCACAGGTTTCACAGACTTCTTGTATAAAAAGACGTTTTCTAGGGGGATATGTTGGCTCATGTCTTTGTTCGATCCACACACACAAAGCAGATTACCTTGGCTGTGACGCGCCCTTCTGCAAAAGATGAGGTTATTCTACTGGTAGGAAAAACGGAGAGAGCACACTCCAGCCTGATCAATGGCATCACCACCCAGGAGTGTGCTCAGTGCTCAGATCTGGAGCTCGCTGGTGGAGGCCCCACCGAACAAGGACTCTAAGCCAACCAAGGGGCCTTGGGACTTTCCTGGAACAAATCTACCGGTGCCATTGGTTACAAGGCCGACCGTGTATTTCTAATGTGCCACCACATCGTCAGTTTGTTTCTTAGTTGTTAATTTATACTTTAGCTAATAATAGGGCATTCTTGAAAGTGCTAAAAGTTCGTAATTTAAATGCTACGCTTTGAATTCTGCTAATTTGGTGTCAAGCAACAAACTTGACTGGGCGGGCCATGGTTTCAGACTCAAGTGTGAAAGGGAGGGGGATGGGCAGGGGGTTATCAGGGCGGACGGAGAGGTGTGGAATCGGCAGCCGGTAAAGCGGCGGAGACTGAAGGAGGAGGAAATGTGTGACTGAGAGCACGCGGTGCTCAGCTGAGGCCCAGACTGCGAGAGCAGTGCCGAGGCCGCTGGGCCGGAGTAGTTACCTATGCCGCACTTGTGCGTCGTCTCACTGTTGCCAGAACACACGCTGTCGCTTGCTGCGGTTCCTTTCTGAGTCAGCAGGAGACCGAGGACGCTGCAGTCCGTGTGCCTCCGGCACGGCGCTTTGGATGAGCTCTCATTGGAGAAGAATCCATCTGGACATCTTCTGCAGACCGTATTCCGCTCCGGGGTTCCTGCAGAAAGCACCGCCACGCCTTTTAGCACTTTCTTCTCCACCTGCACACCAGACACCCTCTGCACATGGCTGTGGGAAGACCTGGGTTTGATCGCTCCTCTGAAGGTGCACAAAACTCTCGGCCCTTTCATTTGCACTTCATTAGACCGAAGAACAGACTTCTCTAGTCTGCCAGGAGGACAGCCTCCCCTCCCTGTCAGACACATGCGAATTTATTTGCTGCTTCTACCTACGACATACTCCAAAAATGTGCAAAAGGGGAGGGGAGAGTAGGCGAGGGGGAGGGGCAGGCGAGGGGAAGGGATGGACCAGTGTCCCTCAGTGCTGTCTGTGCTGAAGAGGCAGGAAGGGCTCTTGTCAACCACGCTCGTCACACAATTATTCCTTGAAAGTCACCAAGACGACCAGGACGGCTGTCATCTGCCTTAGCACCTCTCTTCAAAATCAGCTCCTACTAAACGTCACACCATTGAATTCCATGTGGTTCTTTTCTTCCTGAATCTTAATTGTGACGCGACTCATAGGCAGTTTAACCTTGAGAAGTAAAAATTTACAACATTCCAATAAAGTTTTGAAGGTGTTTGTAAAGTTGGCTGCTGACTCTAAAGCGTGAGGCTGCAGTGAGGTTCCACAGTAAATGGGAAATTATATACCGTTTGCTCAAACAGTTGTGTAAAGAGCACAGCCATTAAGACTTCAGAAAGGGTAACCGCAAGGACATTGTGTTTCATGGCAGTAAAGTATTTGATAAATTTGGAGAAAGCACTGGAAGGAAAATCTCAACTGGTCTAGCAACTAAAGAGCTGCTGACAATAAATATCTTCAAACCCTTGACTTGATTCTGCATGGATAGATCGTACATTATAATGTATTTGCATATGAAAACATCTCCATCTAGTGTAAGGTACTTGAACAGATTTCGACTTCAGCATTCAAATGTAGATTTTTACCTCTTAATTCTGGCTTATGCAGATAACAGACACAAGAGACAAATGAAAGCTACGTGAAGTTACTCGACTTCAATTATTAGAAATTTCAACCTTTTACTTTATTGTATTTTCTATCTCAAATAGATTGGTCCTAGTTCCAAGTCCTGCCTTTTTCTGAAAAAATTGGTGATTCATTGACCTGTTAAAAAGACAAGAAGGCTGGAAGGGGGAAAAAGAGAGACAGAGAGAAAAAAAGCACAGCCTGAGTGTATCAAATGCAATTTCTATTGCTATTGTCACATGATCTGGGGAACAAAACAGAGTTTTTGTTTTGTTTTTCTTTTTTAAATTCTCTTTCTTCCTATATCCTTCTCCTTGGAGTTGTAGAACCAAATTCTGTCATTTTGTCTACAGAGATATTTGGGCAGGAATCCACTGACAGTCCTGCACTGCCAGTGTATTTGGGGTAAGTGATTCGGACACGTGGACCCAACTGTGCTCCCGATGGAGCACATTCCCCACTGGAATATCTCACCGCGCCCAGATCTCTGTGTCCCCTCAGGTCTTGGCAGGCACCCTACTGAGGTCACGTGCGAGACACAGGGAGGTAGCTCAGCCTTTACAATTCTTCATGCTTAACTTAATTTCTTAAAAATTCTTAATTATCAACACATCAATAGAGCTTCACAAAGTTCATCACATGACCTTTCTGAATAGGACTTCCTTCTTTATATATATATATTTTTTTGAGACAGGGTCTCTCTTTGTAGTTCAGGCTGGCCCTGAGCTCACTATGTAGCCCAGGCAAGCCTCGAACTCAGCAATCCTCTTGCCTCTGCCTCCCGAGTGCTGGGATGACAGGCATGAGCCACCACGCCCCGGCTTCCTTCTTTATATTTGACAGAGCCTTCTGTACATAAGATTTATTCATCCAAGTAGTCGTTTTCCCTTACTAATGCCAGCAGAAATATAAAAATTATAACCTGGCAGGGAAAAAGTGAGCCATTCCAATGAGGAGGGATGTTTGGCCTTAACGGTTCGTAATTCACCATGCTAGCCACAGGTAATGCCATGGGAATCAGAGGGCTGAACAGCGGCGGAGTGCCATGAAGAACAGGCAGTCCGACCTTAAAATAGCAGCAACAGAAAGAAAACAGTGTGTTGGCCGAGCCCTTTGCAGAGCCACGCTACACAGTCCTGCCTTCTCCTCTGGCTGGAAAACTCTTAGCTCCCAAAGCAACCAGCTTGCGAGTGTCTGTAGGGAGAGACAAATAGCTCCCAGGCTGGTGCCACAGAATGAAACTTGTGCCTCTGTCCGAAAGAAGCCAGGGAATAAGAGAAATCAGGCTGACAAGGCCAAAGTCCTGAGCAGATAACTTGGAGTAAGGGAAAGTGGGGGCCTCAGCAAGCTGGCATATCACAACGGACCATCAGGGCCTAAAGCAATGCAAGAGGCAAAGAAGAGGTCCTTAACCGAATGGGAGAGACCCTGGAGGAAATGCAGTGCTAGTGAAATCTCGCTCTTCAGACATCAAAGGCCCACGTGCGACCAGGATCACCCTTGCTTTCTGTCACGCACACACTGGTCCCCAGGGCTGTGTAAAAGCCGGGGACCTCAGTGTCCACAGTGTCTGCCTGGAGCACTACCCGCGTGCCGGGCCCGGAGAGCCCATCCTTCTGTTCCTTCTGATGAACACGCAGCCGTCCATTTCCCGCTCTCGCCGTCTGCTGCTCGGTGTGATCTTTGATCTCTGTTGCACCGAAACACGGAGCTGAGGGCTACCGGGACCTGGTTACTGCGTTCCACAAACAGGCTTTCGCGCTTCTGCAGGACACAGGCTTCTTGTTTCCATTATTATTTTTTATTTAGCTTCAGAGCTGTGTAGCCCCGTCTTAATAATCCTACACACACTGCTTACTGCATTGAAGGGAGTGGATTTGGTGGTTTTGAGTGAGTTTTTCCACCTACAACTTCTCTTAACACGTCAATCCCACGCCTCACCCAACAAAAAGTAGGAAATGTTACCAGTTCCTCCTTCAAAGGCTCTTATTAAAGCGTTTTAAAGGAGTCTCATGCAAATTGGTCTCTTGTGATCAATTTTTTTTAAAGGATTCACCACTTGGGAAACTTGGCAGGTTTCAATTTTTGAGTATGTTTTCTTTGTATGCCTTTAAACTGAAGTATATTTGACGTCTTATAATTGACTGTGACATTATAACTTTTAAAGCTGAACAGCTAAAATTGCCAGCATGCGCTGGGCCAGAGTTTCTGCAGCAGGGGTGACTTCCCCAGCCAGAGAACAAAGGATAGTGTCCAGAGACATCGTGGGCTGTTGCAAGGGAGGGACGGTATTGTCAGTGTCTTGTGGCTGGAGGCCAGGGGTGCTGCTACATATCCTACCATGTGGGTACAGGATAGCTCCCCACAGAGAAGAATTGTCCAGCCCTAGGTGTCAATAATAGTGAGAAATATTATTATTACTCACTTCTTCAAAGACAGCAATCAGTCTGTAGCAATCGTGCCTTTCCTTGGGCTAAGCAAGACAGCACTCTTCATCTCAAGCTACATGAATTCGAATCTGCACTGGACTCGGGATTGTGGTGGCCAAAAGTGGGGCTGCACGGTTGAAAGGCTCGGTGCACACGCGCCCTAACCTCCGCTGCTGCCCATGTGGGGAGAAAGCATTTGGAGCGAGGACTTCCTCTGGGCTGCGGTGCTTTGTCTAAGGCGGGGAACAAGGGGCCGGAGCGGCTGCCCAGTCTTCCTCCCAGGCACGCAGCTCCCATGCAAAGGAAGAACTGCTCATCTTTAATCATGAGCTGCATTTCCCCTAACCATTCTCAGTTTTTACATAATTAATTATAACTGCTCATTGTGAGCACTCCAGAGCCTCATTAATATCTGTATAATTACTCTCTTGGTAACAATGAACTTTTCTGATGTTTGTCAGAAAGCACTGCAGGCTGAAGCTGCCCACGCTGCCGTGAAGACAGAGGTGTGCATCGAGCGGGACGGCACAACTCAGAGCGTGTTCCTTCAGAGAGCGCTCCATCACGCACCTCATTTGGGAACGGCTGGGATTCCTCCCCAGAGTGATCTGTAGCGGCGAAGTACTCCTCTGAGGAAGGTCCCCGGAAGCCGTCCCCCACACAGTTACTAGCTAACACATCCTGTTAGCCCTGCCATTTGCTATCCTGTGCGGCAGTCACCGGGACAGAGGCGTCCCCCAAACTCTCGCTGCGGTCGGGCTTTGCAGGACTGTAGGTGGCGCTGGCGCCCGCGGGAGCAGATACGTACCGGCCTGCAGCACTCCAAAGCCGGGTGGGCAGCTCCTGTGCTTCAAGCAGAACTCCAGCTCCAGGTAGCGGCCTTCCTCACACTCGCACACGCGGTTGTGCGTTCGATTGCACTCCTGCTTGACGTACTGCAGCTCCTTGCACACCGGGCTGCAGTACAGACACTCATCACTGCTGTGCCAGCTGTCTGTGTAGTAGTAGTCGGGGCACGGGGCGCACACGGTCTTCCGCCTCGCTGTGCAGTGCTGCTTCAGGTAGGTGCCCGGAGGGCATTTGTCACACATGATGGGGCGAGAAGTCTCTGGGTCATGATGGAGGTATTTTGGAGGAAAGGTTTCCTGGGTGGTCCACTTAATGCAGATGTCCAGGAACTAGAAGGAGAGACGGACACAGGGACAACTTAGCATGATATATGGACTGTTTTCTGAGAAGTCAAGACTAAAATAAAAAAGTCTCTTACTGCTTAAGACCAGTGCCCTTCCTGGCTACTGAGATGTACCACAAAGTAAATTCAGAAGCTATCATCTTGGCTTCCAGTGGCTTAATCTCAAAGCCCAAAGATGTGTTAGCAACAGATATACCAGGTGGAGGTCATAGATGGCCAGAGTCCAAAGCTCATTGAAGCAGGGATTATCAAACTGAGAATCGTACTGCCTACCTCTGTGAACCGGAATCCCTCTGTCTCCCTACGGTTCAGGATTTCTCTAGAATATTGAGTGGCTGAGTTGGTGTTTCTCAGGATAGCTATATCCAAATCACTTAGACTTATTGTTAAAAATGTAGACTGCTGGAATTTACACCCCTCAGTATTCTGATTGAATGGAAGTCGGGTTTGGGGATTAAAACAAAACAAAGAAGAAACCTCTTGCAGTGATTCTGATGTATGCAGAAAATACTAATAATTATTGCTTCATTTTATTGATTTGATAGTTACTGAGCCCACAGTACATTTCAGGTAGTATTCTGAGCATCTGATATATAGCTCTGAATAAAATAAGAAATTCCACCCTTACAGAATGTATAGTCCTATTGGAGGAGTGGGAAAAAATGTAAATTTTAAGAAAAATATATGCTAGAAGATAAATATTGTAAAAAAATATCAGGTAAGTGCTCACTTTGGTGGCACATATACTAAAAAAATCAGGTAAAGGAGATGGGAAACACAGGGAAGCAAGTTATAATTTCTAAATGCAGAGATTATAGTAACCATATTTAGGAATAGAAGATAGCTTTGTTTTCCTGGACTAATGATCAAAATACTGGTGAAACTGAGAACAAATGATGTGTGGAGTGGCATGGCACTGTCATCACCCGCTCTTCTGTGCAGCTGAGCCACACTACTGGCTACCAGGAGCCAAGCACCACAAATGTGCAGATGTCAGACAGGACTGAAGGCTCCATCAGCTCATAACCCACTGGAAAGTGTCCTAGAATTTAAAGACTAATATCTCGTTAAGGCCATATGAGCCAAAAGTCTTGATACTCATCTCCAAAAATTAACAAACCACCCCCTCCCCAGATTGATTGGAAAGATTTTGAGGAAGCAGGAAAGGTTTCAGAAGCTATCACACATGACTCAGGAAGAAATACACAGACATGAAGAATTTCACCAGCAAGACTGTTTCCTAGGAAATCCAAGATCTTCCAGGGAACATTGAAGAAACTCTTCACACTAATTACAGGAAACACATGCTCAGAAGAAACAGTGTTCTTTGTACATAGGGGGTGGTTTGTTTGGTTTTTGTTGTTTGTTTTGGTATAGGGATCAACATGGACTATTTTTAGGCTTTGGAGAGGTGGTCAACCAAACAGTATGTTCTTCCACACTCTCTTCTTTGTTGAACTCAGGAAATGTTACAGAAACCCCTGGGGCTGGGCAAAGCGTGCCAAGCTAAAGAAACAGCACTCCCTTTCAAATAAGAGGTGGCAAAGGTAAAGAATTACCTTTCCCCATAAACATTCAGGTATTTTAATCTAAGGAAATTTATTCACTTCTTAACGGCAACATAGCAAGTGTTTGGGCTTACGGTACTGAATATAAGCTGGTAAACCAGAAGAAGAGAAGAAAAAACTTTACAAGGGAAAGACAGCAGTTTTCAAGGAATGTCTTAGTACCAGGGACTCTTGGCCAACAAAACAGCAGAGTAGACTGCAGAACTTGGGCTGTTCCTTGTGGTCTTTTGACTCAAGTCTCTCTGGACCTAAGAGTTTATAGGAGAAGCAGATTCTTGAGTTTGCCTGAGGCTTTTCTTGACTTGAAGGAAACAAAGCTAGATGAAATGACTGATTTACTAGTTGATCATTTGAATGTTGTAAGAATCTTTCAAGGGTCTTGTGTTGTTAACTCAAGTAGTTCTAAAATCTTCAATGGCATAGAATGGAATTTTCCTGACACAACGTTGCAAACACACATGAAAACAAGGAATGCTTTTTTTTTTTTTTTCTGCTGCTGTTCATGTTACCTTTGAGGATTCTGACACCGAGCTCAGAGGTCAGAGGGATCCCTCTCTCCTAGGTGCTATGCAAGGGGAGTCACATCCTGATAGTTGTGTCCCAGTGAACTTCCTGTTCCCATTTCCAGGTGGGTCAAGTGAACCCATTTGTGCTTTAGTGCTGACTCTCCTTACCCCAAAGTGAAGAAGATGGAGAATGGGAAAACCCAATATTAGAAGGAGTGACATAAACACTGGTAGAAACTGAGCACACTAACTTGAAAATGCAAACCCTGAAATTTTCTGACAGTCATATAAGTACTCAAGGATTTCTAATTTTGGAGAATATGGGAGTTTGGATTTTCAGATTAGGGATTCTCAACTGGTAAAATCTATGCAAATACTCCCAAATTTTTAAAACGTCTGAAATAATTCCGGTTCCAGTGTTTTTATTAAGAGATACTCAGAATAATGGGAATGCAATTTATATCTTTACATAGACTGAACACGGTATGGTTGGTTTCCTGAAGTGTGTTTTGGAAATTAGTTCCTGTTTCTTTAAGATATAAGGAAGGTAGAGTGAAAAAATCCACTGAGGAAAATAAATAAGGTTCATTTCATAATTAGAGAGTAACTAGTGAGGTAAGGTTTTCAAGACTATGTATGAAGTATCACACACATTTTTTAAAGACCAGAAAGCCTGGAAGAATTTATTTTCAGGCATTTCAATTAGCTCTCTGTGTTTTACTTGAAAAATTTCCACTTTGGTAAGAAGAGAGAACTCTGTATGGCCAAAATTCAATGTTTAGGTATCAATCTTTGGTTAGCCCCAATTCCCTCCGAGAATTTCTGGACTCAGTTACTGGACAGAGGATGGGGAAGATTAACAGAGCTCTTCATCTCAGGCCTTTCGTTATTTCATTTTACGTTTTCTGGGAAAGTAATGGGGGGAAAACCATTATACATATCATCTGAACGTTGGCTGTAGCTCCTTTGCCAGCTAATAATATTTAAAGCCTAAGAAGAGAATAAAAACACATTTCTCTGTACTGCAGCCTCCACGTAACCACCCAGGAGCCTCTGCAAAGGCTGCGCCACCTGCGTCAGCCTCGGTGCGAGCAGCAAAACAGCGATCTCTGTGGAAGTGGCGACTGTTTCT
>PVIC010012119.1:0-40241 GCA_004025085.1 Thryonomys swinderianus
CTGAGTTCGATCCCCGGTAACCACATACAATGCTGGGCGTGGTGGCTCACGCCTGTAATCCCAGCACTGGGGAGGCAGAGACAGGAGGATTGCTGAGTTCACGGCGGCTTGCCTGGGCACCATAGTGAGCTCAGGGCCAGCCTGAACTACAAAGCGAGACCCTGTCTCCAAAAAGCAAAAAAAAAAAAAAAAAAAAAAATTGAAATCAGAAAATAGAGCACTTCCTTTTTGCTCTTAAAATGTTTGTTTTACAGCAGCAAAAAAAAAAAATCGTAAATCACCTGCTTTTGTTTAGTATTTGTGTTTAGAGAAAACAGGTACAATTGTTGACTGTATCATGCTCCTTTTTTTTTATTTTGGTGGCATGCTAAAATTTTACTGTTTTGTTTTCGTTTAATAGCAAACAAGAATGGCTCAGGAAACTAACCAGACCCCGGGGCCCATGCTGTGTAGTACAGGATGTGGCTTTTATGGGAACCCCAGGACAAATGGAATGTGTTCTGTTTGCTACAAAGAACATCTTCAGAGACAGCAGAATAGCGGCAGAATGAGCCCAATGGGTAAGTTGTATCCAAGGAAAAACACACTTGAAGAACTGGTAGGCAGAAATGCAGAACCAAGAATTGATGCCTGTAACTGAGAATGATGAAAGACTAGGACAGAAGACCTAACAAGAGCTTATAATTAGAGTAGCAGCCCAGTACTTGACATGACTGCATCAGGAATATCTACAGACATCTTTTAGCTTTTTCCACTTACCTTTTAGAGGTTTTATATCAGTCATACTTGTGTTCACTGGATAGGACTTTAAATTAGGCAAGATTGCAGCACAGTGAACATACTGAAATTACTAACCTAGTTAAATGCAGGTATTATTACTTTATTAAGTCAATACTGAGTTCTCATAGTGTTGATTTGTTTCTTACAAATCTTTTTCTTAAATAGGGACAGCTAGTGGCTCTAACAGTCCTACCTCAGATTCTGCATCTGTACAGAGAGCAGACACTAGCTTAAACAACTGTGAAGGTGCTGCTGGCAGCACATCTGAGAAATCCAGGTAAGGTTGACCATTTCAGAGTTCTCTGATACTGTGGAGAGCAAATGAAGATGTCTGTGTTACTCTTAATGAGGGTGCCTTTGGCTTTGCATGCATTGCACAATTAAGGATTTCACTATCCTTTAGTATCTGATTTTCAGATCTTTTAGTGTGCGTCACAAAGTACTCTATAACCCCTTCAAGGAGTCTGTTGAAAATGCTAGGGTTTTTTTTTCCTTGTAATTGAAGTTAGGAATTATAGAAAATGAGATTGTACAGAGTATTATAATGCCACATAATGTGTTGTGTTTGGCACTGCTGCTCCTTAAATTATAGGCACAGCTAAAATTCCTAGTTAGATATAATAAACCATGATGACCTATAAAAATTGCAGCCTTGAATTGATGAGCCATTTATCAAATTGTTTTCTTTATTCTGAACATTTTATACTGGGCACCCAGTGTCTTTTCTAAAATTTTTGGTAATCTAGCTCCGTTTGATCATGCTGGAAATCATGCTTATAAGTTGAACTGACAACTATCTCAAAGAGATGTTCCCCTTAATATCTTCAAAAATAATTGTTTGCTTGAACTCAAACAGAAATGTGCCTGTGGCTGCCTTGCCTGTAACTCAGCAAATGACAGAAATGAGCATTTCAAGAGAGGACAAAGTTACTACCCCGAAAACAGAGGTGTCAGAGCCAGGTATGCTTTTTGTTTAATGGCTCAAGTTCTTGATTTCACAGTATGAGAAAGTTGGGGGGTGGGAGTCTCTTCTTCCCGTTGACCAAAAAGGAGGGAGAGCTATCTAAAAAAAAAAAAAAAAGCAAAGAACTGTTATCTTGCAAGTATTTTGATGTTTAAAGTAATTTTTTTGTTCTCTGCTTATCCCCTCCATTACTCTCACACCTATAACTTGACAAAGTTTGTCATCTGAGAGGCTTGGTGTATCATGTACTTAGTGAACTCATATTTTGAGGCCATAAATAAAAGTTTTCTGATCAAAAACAGTTCCATCTTGATTTGTCAGTGCTGTCGAAAACATAAAATCAAAAGAAAGTTGAACACCAGAAGTTACAAGTAGAAGTTACAAGTCTCCGTCATTAGCTACGTGCAGTTTATTCTTTACTTAGAGCGGTAATACTACAACATTGTGACAAAATAATGGTTATAGGTCTGCTTTGGAGGCTTTAATAACAAAGCTAGTTTTATGATGTATTAGTCTAAAGGTTAAGACCAGATTTTTTGCTCATGAGATGGTGAGTGGATCTGTATTTGATATTTTGAAATGAGTTCTACTTTTAAAAAAAAATAACCAAATTAGTGTCATTGTGATGCACTTTGTATGTTTGTTTTTGTTTTTGTTTTTTGAGACAGGGTTTTGATTTGTAGTTCAGGCTGGCCCTGGGCTCACCATGTAGCCCAAACAAGACTAGAACTCACAGCAGTCCTCCTGCCTCTCTGCCTCCCAAATCCTGGGACTATAGGCGTAAGCCACCATGCCAGGCATTGTGGTATGTGGTACTGATTGCTCATGGGCATGAGTCACCATGCCCAGCATGGTGGTATGTGATCAATGGGGATCAAACTCTGCACTTGCAAGGCAGATGTCAGAACCACTGAGCCAAATCCCTGGCCCCCTGTTTTTTATGTAAAATTTTCTCTGAAGCATAGCTTTAGGTTAGATAGGTGGCCAGCATCTATACTTGTTACCACTTGGTAGAGTTCTATGCTTTCTGTACTGTCCACTACCATGGACACCTTTCGTACATGTCTTTTGTTTTGTTTTTTTTTTTCATGAGTGGTTAAGGCAGTGGGTGACATCACCACTCTCTAATCCCCCACAGACTCTCATACCATCCAAAATAATTTGCATCAAGGGCATCGTTAATAGCTTATTAGGGGAAAAGGTAGATTATGAGTGCAGTATTAGGCTGTGGGTCCCATTGGTTCCATTGCTAAAGCAAATTAATAAACTCGGTATGCTCTAGAAGTTTAGATAGCTAACAGTATCGTTTTGCTAGCATATTGCTTAGGCACTAATTTTTGTGTATGAATTTGCTATTAAGGTATGGAAAACTTTACAACTTATAATGTTTCAGATACATGGTTACAAGTATATATAAGTAGAAGTAAGTTTTGGTTTTGGACATAATGGATTTAATAGAGTAGTTTGCAATTTTTTGTTATACAGACTGTACTGAAGCAAATGTGAATTAAAACTTAATAGCCTATGTAGGTAGAGAAAAGGATGGGACATCTGTGTATTTTCTCTTGCTATTCAAAGTAAATAAAAAATACAATTGTGCTTTAAAATTTCAAAGACAAGTTTTTGTTTTGATCTTAATAATTTTCTACCTATAACAGTCTTGTACACTTGTGAAAATGGCAAAGTAATTGCCTTGAAATCTGTAGACCTAAAGTTGATTTAGGAACTAGTGGCTTGGGCTTTGTCAAAATTTGCTGATTTTGCCGGGCGTGGTGGCTCACGCCTGCAATCCCAGTACTCGGGAGGCCAGAGACAGGTGGATTGCTGAGTTCAAGGCTTGCCCAGGCTACATAGTGAGCTCAGAGCCAGCCTGAACTACAAAGCGAGACCCTGTCTCAAAAAAACAAAAACAAAAAAAATTTGCTGATTTCATTCAAGTTTTTTTTCTTGTTTTTGTTTTTGTTTTGTTTGTTTGTTTGTTTTTTGAGACAGGGTCTCGCTTTGTAGTTCAAGCTGGCCCTGAGCTCACTATGGGACCCAGGCAAACCTCAAACTCAGCAATCCTCCTGTCTCTGCCTCCTGAGTACCAGGATTACAGGTGTGAACCACCACGCCTGGCTGTTTTTCTTTTTTATTCAGCAAAATCAGAATCACTTTCAAAGATGGCAGTTTTTATTTATTGAAAAGTAGTTAATATGAATTGTATTGGTACTTGTGTTAGGATATTGCAACATGAGAAAACAACTAAGCAATCAGTATCAGTTAGGTCTTTAAAATGTGTAATTGGTAATTTTTTTTCTTAATACTAGCTGTTAAATGAGTTCAAAGGAATTTCTTGTGTTCATTTAAAAAAATGCACAAGTAGTATTGAGGATGGGAGGAAAGTCTTAACACTTAGAACTTGGAAGATACTGTTTAAAAGTTCCTACTTGTAAAACTAAGCTCTAGGAAATTTGGATGTACTAATAGTGTTATAGATCTGCGAGTCTTATTGTTAGTTTTTTGTTCGTTTGTTTTTTAAGCTTGGATAATTGTTAGCCTGTTATCCCTGGACAAGTTTCTAAATTTTTACCCTTACTTTTCAGTTGTTACTCAGCCCAGTCCATCAGTTTCTCAGCCCAGTACTTCTCAAAGTGAAGAAAAAGCTCCTGAGTTGCCCAAACCAAAGAAGAACAGATGTTTCATGTGTAGAAAGAAAGTTGGCCTTACAGGTATTATGGATGCATAAGATAATACATATAATGTACCTAATAAAGAGCTCTTGGTCTCTAAAGTACTGGGCAGTCTATTTCTGTAAAGACTTTGGGAGATAAAATGTTAATAGTGGAGAGTAGTAAAGGGGAAGGGTAAGAGGGCATGAGAGATTGTATTTTATTTTCTTTCTCATAGTCCCATTGTTATCATTAACCTTAGGCATAACAATAGTAAGCCTAACTTTGAGCCACAAGTGAAATGTTGTAGGTGTTTTCTACTTCAAATCTCAGAAATTTTCTAGTTGATTTTTTTTTTTTTTTTTTTTTTTTTTTTTTTTTTGAGACAAGGTCTCGCTTTGTAGTTCAGGCTGGCTCTAAGCTCACTTTGTAGTCCAGGCAAGCCTTGAACTCAACAATCCTCCTGCCTCTGCCTCCCGAGTGCTGGGATTACAGGCGTGAGCCACCACGCCTGGCACTGTGGTATGTGGCATTGATTGCTGGTGGGCGTGAGTCTCCATGCCCAGCACTGTATGTGGTTCCCGGGAATTGAACTCAGGACCTTGCGCTTGCAAGGCAGGCGCCAGAACCACTGAGCTAACCCTCCGGCCCTCTAGTTGATTTTTATCTAGCTTTCCCTCAAAAGGAAAAATTAACCCAGTTACCAAATGGTGTAGCAGGGCTGTTTCTTGATTGAAATTTCAGCATGACTCTAGAACCTGTGTATATTGTTCTTGTGTGATATCTGAAAAGTAATGGAGGGGAAACACATGATAGAATTAGCTGACAGATAACCAATGCCTCTTACTTTTTGGACATGGTTTGGCCTACCAAGCGAATGCTTTTTCCGTTCATAGTCTCTGTTTGGTTTAAAGGATAAGACTAAGCATAGTTACTTGTATTTCTCACCATGTCTCACGATTTAAAGTAATAGACTACATCAAAAATTGACAGTCTTGGGGGCTGGAGATTTAGCCCAGTGGTTCCTGCACCTGCCTAGCAAGCGCAAGGTCCCTGGTTGGATCCCAGTAACCACATACCACAATGCTGGGCATGGTGGCTCACACCTGTAACCCCGGCACTCGGGAGGCAGAGGCAGGAGGATTGCTGAGTTTGAGGCTTGCCTGGGCTATATAGTGGGCTCAGGGCCAGTCTGAACTACAAAGCAAGACCCTGTCTCAAAAAAAAATATTGACAGTCTTTCATGTTAAATAGCAATGAAAATATGATTCGTCTTCTATAGTCAGTAAGGTTCTCTTAATTACTGCAAGTTCCCAAGTGGTTTCCTCTCGTTTGTACAGGATTTGACTGCAGATGTGGAAATTTGTTTTGTGGACTTCACCGTTACTCTGACAAGCACAACTGTCCCTATGATTACAAAGCAGAAGCTGCAGCAAAAATCAGAAAAGAAAACCCAGTTGTTGTGGCTGAAAAAATTCAGAGAATATAAATTAGTACTTGTGAAGAGACTGAAACTTTGTTTTTATTTTAATATATCGTAGGAAAACATTAAAGAGCAGATGCATGGCCATTTTCCTTTGATGTTCTCCAGAGTTTTACTTTATACTTGTCTGTCTTATATTGATATTTTAGGATGTTTGGGTGTTTGTTACAGGCAGAATTGGATAGATACAGCCCTACAAAGTATATATGCCCTCCCCTGAATAAAATTGAATGAAAATTGCACAGCAAATTGAAATAACATAAAACAGGGAAAGAAATTTAGTTCCCATGTGCCAAACAAAATAACTGAAATCTCTGCATGTTTGCAGCATATCTGCCTTTTGGGAATGTAATCAAGGTATAATCTTTGGCTAGTGTTATGTGCCTGTATTTTTTTTTTTTTAATGGTACACCAGAAAAGGACTGGTAGTCTACTTCTACCGTTGTTAAACTTTTCACCCTCTTAATTTCCACATGTCCTTTGGAAGCAGGATGAAAGCTGTAAAGGAGCAGATCTTTTCTGTGAAACCAGTGTTTGGTGGCAAATGTAAGCCTGGTTAAATTTGGTCTTCTTAAAGCTGTTAACTAAGACATTTTGTGATGGGTGTACATCAGAACTGGTTATAAGTAAAACCACCAAGCCAACAATAGATCTTGAGATAATCTTTGAAGCTTCTGCTCGCCTGCACCAGAAGATATCTGTCTGCGTTACTCTGATTACTAAAAATATGTGTAGCACAGAACTGCACTAGGATTAATCACTTTACAAGAAGAAGTTAAAACTGTTCGGTTTTCATACACAGCAGCTCTGTTGAATAACATGCATCTGAATTTTTAAGTTGCAAAGGTATCTGAATAGTTTATTTCTCATGTGCATCTTTTGTTGAATATTTTGGTTCAAGAAAGAATGTTTAAAGCTTATTTTAAAAGACTTCAGTTCTCAATGTAATTGTACCCTTCTGCATGGAAAATCATAACCAACATGGCTGCAGTAGACTTCTTAGTGGTATCCAGCACCACTTGCAGAGGGCTGCTTTATCATATTGTACTTGGGTGTAGGACTCTAGTGTTCTTGGGTGTATTGCATGGGCTGCATTATCTACAGCATTGTACAATAACAACTAGAAAAGGCAGTATACTTCACTGATGCTTGTCTGGTAATACCACTTCTGTGTTATAATGGAAGGTTTCTTGTGATGTATGAAACTTGTGTTTTTTATATATAAATGAGTATAGTTAGTGTTGTGGTAATGCCTGTTTTCATCTGTAAATAGTTAAGTATATACACGAGGCACTACTTCTGATTTATTGCAGTGTTTGGTCCTAGTTTCTACTTTTATTAAAGCATTCAGTTTTGCTTTTAATTTTATGTACCTTAGTTCCAAGTTAGATCTGCAGATGTGTACAGATAGTTCATATTTATGTATTGCACATAATCATGCTATTCAGCATTGATGCTATATTGTATTATGTAAATAATAAAAGCCATGTACAGAGGGAAACTTCATTTGTTTATTGGGTTTTTAAGCCTTAGAATTTACAGGGGAAAAAAACAGAATGTTTCCTACTCAACTTTATAGTCATGTCCATAGATTTTGCTTGACTATAGTGACTAAATTTTTTTTTCCACTGGAGTCCTTAAACTTGTCGAGTAAACACCATGAGTTTGGAACATTTTCAACTATGGTACATGAAAGGCAGTTTATTTTTGTAAGACTGAACAGGCATCTAGAGGATTAAATTCTCAAAACTTAAAAGAGGAATGAAATTTAAACATTACCTTTTTTCCATGTGCTTTTCTTTTTCTTGTAGCACTAGGGGTCAAACTTGGGGCCTTTTACCTGTGAAGCAGCCACCAGAACCACTGAACTAAATCTGCAGCCTTCTATGTTGTGCTTTCATCTGTTGCTTTTATGATTTAAAACTCTGAAAAGTAGGCATGACTATTTACAAAAAGTTATTTTATTTTTTGGGCTTTGGCTCTCATGAAGAGATGGCCCCTTGGACTTAGTAGATATGCCAGGTAATAAAGATTTTAACAAGCTGACTTTGGCCCACAGGGCAACTGAAGTCAAAAGCAGAACCATTTTTCCTCAGTTTGAGTGTGGGAGGACAGTACTTAATCTGAACCTGATTCACTTATATCTGTCAGTTCTTCATGTGCTTTTAACTTGTGGAGGTGTTGGGGTTGGAAGTCCATGCACTATCCTGTGGGTGGATTGCTCAGTATCAAGGGTAGTTATCACAATGGAATTAGAAATCATAGTAGGGAACTTGGTTTTTCAGTTTTAAAATACCCAATTAGTGCTACCTCTGTCACCAAAAATGTGATAAATTTGTCTTACCTAAAAAGTTTAGAAATCAATACTGAGACATAAATGAGAAAGCAGCCCTGATGCTTCTTCATTTTATTTTTTCCATGTTGATCTTTTTCTTTTTTACTGGAAATGGCTTTGATTAGCAGGGAATATGTGAGAGATGACCAAAGGGGAGAAGAGTCGATATGAGGCCCCTCAGAAGACTGCATTCTACCCAGTCTTGGATTCATACATGCGTTTCCTCAGTTTTGACTGAAGGCTTTAACTTTATATTGCTGAGGTATTTTTCAGGTCTAACCTAAAAGTGTGCCTGCTCTGTAAAACCAGGGTTTTAATGTTTGACCTGGGATAGTCTTCCCACAGAATAAGTTTGCAGAGGAAAGGTGTGTGCTTTTCAAAGGGTAATGATTGGGATCGTGAACATAAGAACCATGATACCATCTTAGTGGGCAAGTTATTTAGGTTGGCATGGACTGCTTGTTAAATGAGGGGTTAACTTAATTTCAGGAGTGAGCACAGTGCTTGCTGGCTTTATGTGTTTATTTTTTGGAAACAGGGACTCTAGTTGAGGGTGGTCCTGATGTTAACTGTACCCTAGAACCTCTTGTGATCATCTTGCCTCTGCTTCCAGAGTGCTGGGATTACAGTTGTGTGCCATCCCAACCCAGCTGTTGATAATATTAACGTCCTAAAATAATAACTTTCTAGAACTAGATAAGGAGATTGATTGCTTCAAGTTCTATAGTGTAAAGATTAAAATTTGTGGCTTTATTAAAGAATAGTCCTTTGTACTCGTCTTTTTTATTTTTACAGATAAGTGAAGTTCCTAGCAACAATTAAAATTGGACAAATATCTACTTCATAATAGTAAGATAGTAAAGTACACTGCTATTGTATTTTTTGGTAAGAAATACAAGCTTCCAAAATGATGTTTAATGTTTAATATGCATTAAGCACAGCTGCCTCATCTTGTGCTAAACATACTCTAAAGGCAATGTCATAGGTTAGAAAGGCTATTTGGTCTCTTCCATTTTGTGTCAACGTTTGAGTATAAAAATTTAAAATTTGACATGCCTTTACTGGAATATATAAAATTCTTTTTATTCATAGTATTAGATTGTAATTTTGGAGAGTGATAGGATTGTTGATTAGCAAAAAAATTATGTACTCAAGTTCAATAAAAGTGTATAGGGTTAGGCAGTGGGCTTTTAATGAAAAGAAACTTGAGAATTCACAAAGCAGCTTCACATTTGTGCTTTAAAGAGAACTGAACATGTGCAACCATATAGGAAAGTGTCTTTAATACAGATGTTTCCACACATGCCAGTTTTCGGGGTATAAAAATATATTTTTATCTCAGCATTTCTCTCATAATGTACGAGTAAGTTACTATTTTGTGCCATGATTTTCAGATCACTTTGTTCACAACTGCTCTGTGCAGTTTTAAATAGGGGTGCCAGTGTTGCTAAGTCATACTGCACATAGGATACTGAACTCGTAACAGTAAATTGTAGAACATTTTACTAATTGAGTAGTGTTAGTATTTTTCCTAATTTTGATTGTCGCCACAGAACCTCAGATTGTATATACCTGAAATTAATTACTGGTAATGTAACAAGAGCTGTTCAGTTATCCCAGAAGTTAATAGGAAATTTTTCTAATATTCTCGAGTTATAGTTGAGTATAGTGATTATTTACATCAAAATAAAATTAAAGAACTTAGCTTTGGAGTTCAGGCATCAGCCAGAAAAAAGGAAAATAAATTTAGCATGCTTGAGTTCCTTTTAAACACTAGTGTCTCAGGGAATTTCGCTGATAATCCTTCCTGTGTGTATATTTATGGCAGGTTTTTAAAAGCTTGTCCTGGCCACAAAACAATCTTGTCCTCTTCCTAGTTCACTAAAAATAGGTTCAGACATGCAAATTGCATATCCATTTAAGTAATGATTAAGGGGTAACTGGTTTTCCAGGCAAGGTTTCACCGTGTAGTTCACGCTGTCCTTGAATCTGCTCTATAACCCAGACGGGCCTCAAACTCAGAGCAGACTGCCTTCCTTAGCTTTCCAGGGGCAAACATTACACCATGAGTTGGCACACTAAGCTAAGAATTTGTTTTTTTGTTGGATGGTACTACAGCCACTCCTAAGTAGAAGCCTGGGCATTTTTGTTCCTTTTTTTCCCCTGTACCCAACTATATCAGAAACACTTCGCTGATAACGTTTGCTGAGAAGCCGCTTCTCAGAACTGCCCTGTGGTAAGTCTTAACTACGTACTAAAAAAAATTTAATTTGTATTAGTATGCATTTGTAACACACTGGTTAAATTATTTGTGAGGCATGGTACATATACATAACACATCTCAATTCTTTTATCCTTTTTCCTCTACTTTTATGCCAACATCAGGTTCATTTTATCTTAAGTCCTCATAAAACTATCATACATAGAAATTAAGAACCAGATTAATAGGCCTAAGAACACATACAACAATGACTTGTAATGTTGAATGGTTGCACTGTTTTTTACTGCTACAAAAATCCCACAGTAAGAACCTGTAACACTTAATGGGCAATCTGCCACTTCAGTATCCTCTATCTGAATTTAAACATTTACTAAAATGAACTATGTTTACACAAGCTTTCATTTTAGTTAAATTTAGATATTTGGTTGGTATGTCATATTGCTTTGCATGTCTGGGTGGGATAACAGGTCTTGTCACTGGCTAGATTTCCATCACATGAGAGAAGCAACTGACTTGAGCCTTCAGAGGGCTTTTTAAGTATTTTTACTGGTACATATTTGCAATACATAATTCTTTTTCTCCTTGGGAGTTGGTACTTGTATGTAACACATCTTAATTTTTTTTATCTTTTTCCCCCTTCAGAGTTTTAATAGATAAAACAGTGCTACTTCCTCAAAGTCAATTCAATTCTCAGGCATCAAAAAATATAATGCATTCATATTCAGACATGGCTCTTAACATTGAGGTGAAAGGAATGTTGCAAGTTTTTAGAAGAGATGCTTTTATTTTTTAAAATAAATTTTATTGGTGCAATTTAAATATACATAACTCCCTCATTTGAAAGGCAATTTATATCTATATACGATGTAGTTTGATTTGCTTTTTCTCCCATTCCCCTTCCCATCTTTCAAAACATTTTATTTATAAATGTTTTGTTTCTATTTTTTCCTTTTCCTCTCCTTTCAGTTTCATCTTATTTCATATTATCTGTATACATTTTGATGCTTATTTACCCTTTTAGTTTCTCACACTAGAAAGTGATATTTACACATAGGTGTCCAGTTTATTTCACTTAAGAGTATAGTCTCAAATTGCATCCATTTAGCTATAAATAGCTCATTTGTCTTTATGGCCTAGTAGTACTCCATTATAGAAAAGAAAAAAAAAACATCTTTTTTTACCCATTCCTGGTGCATGGACATTTGGCTTACTTACAAGATTTAGCTATTAAAAACTGCTGCTATAAAGATACATCATTGTGGTATTATGCTTTTAATTCTGGAAGGATATCCAGAAGATGAATAACAGGATGTAATCCTAGTTTTTTGAGGACTCTCCACACTGATTTCCACAGGGGTTGAGCTGGTCTCCCTCCTACCAACGGGAGAAGGGTTCCTCTCCCCACAGCCTCATCAGCATTTTGTGTCAGTTGATTTCTTCATAATAGCCATTCTTCCTGGAGTGAGATGGAATGTCAGCGTTTTTTAATTTGCATTTCACAGATGACGAGTGGTGTTGAGCATTTTTCATGTTTTAGTCTGCCCTTTCTACTTCTAAGAAGTGGGTTCATTTCAGATACCCATTTTTGGATTAGGTCTTAAAATTTGGACTGTGATTTTCACTTCTTAGTTCTAGATATTAGTCTAAAATTTGATTCCATCCAGTGGTGGGGGTTTTTTTGCTGTACAAAATCTTTTTAATAAGAGAAGATCCCAGTTGTTGATTCTTTGCACTCTTTTTCATGCATTAAGAAATTAAGGCTTTTGAAGTGAATTAAAGAGCTGGATTCAGTGGCACCCACCTGTGATCCCAACACTCAGGAAGCTGTGGCAAAAGGACCACCCCAAGTTTGAGGCCAGTTCTGGGCTACATAGTGACTTTTTTTTTTTTTTTTTTTTAGATAGGGTCTCACTTTGTAGTTCAGGCCTGGTTATGTAGCCCAGGCAAGCCTTGAACTCAGCAATCCTCCTGCCTCTGCCTCCTGAGTGCTGGAATTACAGGCATGAGCCACCATGCTCAGCACTGTGGTATGTAGTACTGATTGCTGATAGGTGTGAGTCACCATGCCTAGTATTCCTGTATGTGGTTACTGGTGACTGAACTCAGGACTTTGCACTTGCTAGGCAGGGGCTGGGACCACTGAGCTAAATCTCTGGCCCTACGTAGTGACTTTCTGAGTTATGTCTCAAAAAAAAAAAGGATTAAATTACTTGAAATTTGCAACCATGTTAACTAGATGTATCCCACTTATAACAGTGGTATCCAGTATAAAACATATGTAATCACATAATTTAATCTGAAAAGGGTTATTATACTAATAAAGACTACTAAAAATTACTAAGGGTTAGAGTAAACAATGTAAAGTTAGAAAAGCTTAGTAAAATGAATTTAACTTTGATTCCTGGGATCTGTCTTCCAGCTGACCAATTTTGAACACACATTTTGCTTAAAAGTTTTTTAAAATATTTTTTATGGTTTTAATAATTAAAACTTTTAAGAACTTGATATTTTCCCTATCATTCTTTTTGAGGGGGCAATATGAGGGCTCAAATTCAGGACCTTGCACTTGCTAGGCAGGTGTGCTGCCACTGAGCTACATGCCCATCATTCTTCAACACAATTTTATATAACATCCGCTAAGAACAATTTTAAAAATTCAGGCAGGTCTGGATTAGGTTTAACAAAATTTAAACGTACTAAAAAAGCTGGGCATGGTGACAAATGCCTTGTAAACCCAGCACTCAGAAGGCTGAGGCTAGGGGGTCAACTTGAGTTGAAGGCCAGCCTAGACTGTATAGCAAGACCCTGCTCAAAAATTGAACAAAGATGGATCATGCCTGTCATCCCAGCACTCTGGGAGGCAGAGGCAGGAGAATTGCTGAGTTTGAGGCTTGCCTGGGCTACATAGTGAGCTCAGGGCCAGCCTGAACTACAAAGTAAGTTCAGAACACATGAAAGGTATAGCACTTTCAGAACACATGAAAGGTATAGCACTCTGGTACTGCGATATGTTTAGTTTGTTTGTACATTTTAATAATAATTGCTGAATTCTTTGGGGAGTTGGTAAGGTGTGGCCATTCACATTTGATTTTGAGATGATCCAGGTTTGTATTCATTACTTTCCTAAATCAATCATAAAGTAGTTAAGAATGTTAAGATGCACAGGGGTTAGAATGTACCCCTACTTTCTCCAGGCTGGACATGAACAAATGCTCCTAGGTAATGTTCAACTGTATAGTAAAGTCAGTTTTAGGGCAGCACAATTTTGTAAAGCTGAGAATCAGTAGCTGAATCTTACGAGCTGGAAGTATGTATGATACTTCGTAGAAACTGAATGCCCCAGACCTGTAGTTCACAAGGGGATTTTCAAGACCTGAGTCCAGGGAAGGCTGCACCTTTGGGAAGCCTGGCAGTGATGCTCAGGGTCCAGTGGAAGAATCTAAGAGGAACAAGCAAATTCTTGTATGCATTTGTCTCTGAGCATGTGCCTCTGGCCCTGATGAGCCACGTGTGAGGCAGGATAAGTGACACACAGGAGTTTTGCTTTCACAGAGATCAAGAACTAGTAGAGCAGGTGAAAATAATCTTTTGAACTGCCAAACTGGCCATGTTAACTCTAGAACTCGAAACTTTGAGTTTTATGAGAATGGGTGTTCAGAATCAATGCTAGGTATCATTAGGCATGCACCATTACTCCTTCCAAGGACAGCATGGCTTACAAAATTTGGAACTTCTACGTGGAGAGTAGATTTTCCATTCTAGCAAAAGCAATGAAGTAGATAATGGTCAGATACTGGCTTTTAAAGTTTGCACTAAAGAATTATGTGGCTCTGGAGAAATTAACCTTGAACGTCTGACCTTCCTTATATAGAATTTAAGGATCAAAATGATGTACGTCATACATTTAGTGACAATAAGCACATTTGGGGGGCTTGTTATAGTGTAGGTGTTTCCACATCACTCCTACAGCTAATAACCTCTGCAAAAGGACTATTCTCAGAGGTTTAAAAAGCCAGATTCTGGGTCTGGAGATTTAGCTCAGTGGTTCCGGCGTCTGTCTTGCAAGCACCAAGGTCCAGAGTTCAATCCCCTCCCCGGTAACCACATACAATGCTGGGCGTGGTGACTCAGCCCACCAGCAATCAATACCACATACCACAGTGCCGGGTGTGGTGGCTCACGCCTGTCATCCCAGCACTCGGGAGGCAGAGGCAGGAGGATTGCTGAATTCGAAGTTTGCCTAGGCTACATAGTGAGCTCAGGGCCAGCCTGAACTACAAAGTGAGACCCTGTCTCAAAAAAAAAAAAAAAAAAGCCAGATTCTGATCCGCAGTGTAACAATAAGTCCTTTGTGAAAGAAATTCATTTGGTGGGATAGAAGTACAATCCCACTACTAGGTTTTCCGCAATGCTTGTTAGTCCCTAAATGAATCCATAAATCCCTGAAATTGCTTGCAAAATCTGGAGTCGGCCTACAGATAGACTTTTCAAAGATGACTACATCTCAAAGAAGACCCAGGATCTAAATGGCTTTGTTAGGAAGATACCTGGTCATTAAAAAAAAAAAAAAAAAAAGAACTAGGTGTTACACAGGCCAAGAATACAATTCTGCCTTGTTTCTCTGCAATAGTACTGAAAAAGAATAGCACCTTTTCTACTCCTGTTAGGAGCAGGTAGCAGTGGTCCCCAGAGTAAAGGAGGAAATGAATTGATGAGGTACCAGCAGTCCTCCGGTTGGTCCTCTCACAATGAAGCGTTTCTTGGCATTCTAGTTTGCTTCTGCTGATATCCCTCCTCTGTTCTCACACAGACGAGTTTCAAGACATCATGCTTTGCAAGCCGCATGTCTTCTCAGCCTGGGGAACTTGCAAGGCACTCACAGCATCCAAAGCATCTCTAGACTGAAATACAGTCTGAACCGGCTCAGGACAACTGCACTTTACCACTGAGAAATCTCTCTTCCATTTTATTCTTTCTCCAACAACCTGCATTCCAGGCTGCTCTTGCTGGAGGGATGTCTTAGAATCAGTCTCTGAAACTCTTCTAATCTTTCTAATCCCCCCTAATCCATGGAACCAGAGCCTCAAAATTGATGAGATTTGTTTAAATCATGCTTAAGAGTGAAAAGGTAGCCTAAACCTCTTGGCAAAGCCATTCTCAAACCTGTGAATCACGAAAATCAACACATACACAACTACACTCTTGGGTCTTAGTTCATTCCCACCAGCTCGAGTATATGAGAGAATCCATATTTTATATGGTTCTGCCATCCATGATTCTGCTAACACTTTTTAGAATATACTTCCCTTGCCCCACACACCAGGTCCACACAATAAAAAGATGAGTTTGGACTTAGTTCACAATGCTTGAACTGCTGTGAGCACAGTTTTATATCTAGATATCACCATTTCAAAGCACAGGTATACATGATCTCATGTATACATGGAATCCCACTACCGTATTTTACAAAATGCTGACAGAGTTCCAAAATTACTCTCACGCTCAGACATTTCACTCAAAAAATTCTGAAAAGTAGTGCCGGGCGTGGTGGCTCATGCCTGTAATCCCAGCACTCGGGAGGCAGAGACAGGAGGATTGCTGAGTTCAAGGCTTGCCTGGGCTACATAGTGAGCTCAGAGCCAGCCTGAACTACAAAGCGAGACCCTGTCTCAAAAAAAAAAAAAATTCTGAAAAGTAACCACTGAATCCCTTTGTTCCTTAGAGGTAACAGGAAAAAAAAAAAAAAGAATATTCCACCTATTTTGTTTATATTGGGTTTTTTTGAAACGGCCTGGCTGTGTAGTTCAGGCTGGCCTTGAACTCCCTATGCGGCCCAGGCAGGCCTGAAACTCGTGGCGATCCTGCCTCAAGCTTTCGGCATGCTGCACCACCACTTCCAGCTGATACTCATTTAATTACCAGCCCTAAGATAAGCAATGTAAAACTTGAGTCACACTTAGCCCAGTCGGAAGACAAGACTACACAAAGAAAGAAGTATTTTTCATTATGTAAGTTATCTAGAAAAGTTGAGCAAAAATGAAGAAATCAAACCGTTCCCAGCAGAGCCTTGGCACTGAGAGAGATTTATGCGTGACCACAGCTGAGGAAGTAGGTGTGAGCTCTTAACTACAAGTTCCTAGACGCATGTGCAAACGGTTCCCAAACCCCCGCAGGTGGACTTGTGGCGAGACCTCGAGCAGGTTTCCGATTGGATGGCCCGCACCTGACATCCGGTCGACCCCGTATATAGAACTTCTTGCTGGCTTCCACTAGGTTCGGATCACGGAAGGACGCCTCTCTGCCGGGAAGGCTTTTCTTACGCTTCCGTGATGGCTCACGTTGTACTTTTATCTTCGCTTTTATCCCTTTTTTCTCTTTACTTGGCTCAAGTTTCCTCTGCAGAGACAGTTTCTCTCTCTCTCCACTTTACCTCCTCACGTAAACTTTGCCCCTACTTTTTGCTTGCTTTATCCAATTCTTTGTTCGAGACGAGAAGAACCTGGAGTCTAACTCCAGGAAGAGAGGTAAGCAACCTGAACCTGGTGATAATTTAGATGGTGAGCCACTTTTTAGTTAATTTTATTTTTCCCCTTTATTGAGTTTATCGGTGTAGACGTTATGATCACGTTCAATATTGAGAATTTGTACCTGCACATATTATCTTGATGCTTATTTTTTCCCTGTCCCCTGCCCTCCCTACAATCACTCCAAATACATAACCTGTGTTTCCATTTTTTTGGGTTTTGTTTGTTGGAGACAGGGTCTCGCTTTGTGGCTCAGGCTGGCCCTGAGCTCACTATGTATGTAGCCCAGGCAAGCCTCAAACTCAGCAATCCTCCTTTCTCTGCCTCCCGAGTGCTGGGGTTACAGGTGTGAGCCACCATGCCTGGCTTTTTGTTGTTTTTGCTATCAAATTTTTTTCTTTTTTGCTTTGCCCTACCCCTCCCTTTTCCTTTTTCCTTTTGAACATTTTCTTCCTATTTCACAACACCCATCATACATTCTGGACCTCACTTAACACCTTCATTTTTTGATACTAGAGAAATGAAGCAGTATTTACACATCTGTGCCTTATTTCACTTATGAGTAAGGCCTCACAGTGCATCTATTTAAGTGTGATTTATTCTTTACGGCTCAGTAATACTCCATTTTATTTTTCTTAAAACCTATTTTCTTTATCCAGTCTCCCACTGGTCATCTGGGCTATTTCCAAGATTTAGCTATGACAGACTGAGCTTCTATAAATGTGTGTGCACATATGTCACTGTGATATGTTGCTTTTTATTCTTTCATGTATATATCTAGCAGGGAAATAGAGTCAAATGGGACTTCTAATACTATTTTTTTCTTTTTTGTGGTACCAGGGATCGAACTTGGGCCCTTGTGCATCCAAGGTTGGCGTGGTACCACTTGAGCTAAATCCCCAGACCTCTAATGCTAATTTTTTGAGGAATCTCCACGTTGGTTGCACCAGTCTACATTCCCACCAACAGAGGAGAAATGTTCCTCTCTCCCCACAGCCCCACCAGCATTTGTTATTGGTTGATTTCTTGATAACAGCCATTCTTTCTGGAGTGAGGTGGAATCTCTAGAGTTTTCATCTGCATCTCGGTGAGTCACTTTTTAGAAGCAAGCTACCCAGTAACAGCACAATTTCAGAATCTTGTCCAAAAGCATTTTCAAAACAGCAGAAACTCATCTAATTAAGTGTAAGTACATAATCAAAAGATACATATGAATAAATATTTAGTTACCACTGAGATCTTTGTTTCATTTTTATAAGTGAAACCCAGAACCATCATGCATATAGTAAGAAATACAGAAGAATTGTTGCAATGACTTTTTGGCCCCAAGAGATATGGAACAGGGCCATTTTACAGGGTGCTCATTATCTTCCCAGGAATGTGGCAAAGGCACCAGGTCTAGGATGAGGCAGAAGTGATTTTTTTTTTTTTTTTTTTTTTTGCTACGGTCTCGCTTTGTAGTTTAGGCTGGCCCTGAGCTCACCATGTAGTCCAGGCAAGCCTCGAACTCAGCAATCCTCCTGCCTCTGCCTCCTGAGTGATGGAATTACAGGCATGAGCTACCATGCCCGGCATTGTGGGGTGTGGTATTGATTGTTGGTGGGTATGAGTCACCACACCCAATATCATCTCCTTGTATGTGGTTACCTAGGAATCAAACCAGGGACCTTGTGGTTACTAAGCAGGCAGCAGAACCACTGAGCTAAATGTCTGGGCCCCAGAAGTGATTTTTAACTGAAGTGGCAACTGTCCAGTGAGAAATGTAGTAAAAAGAAAAAATAAGACCTTGCAACTGTATAGACTTCGGCTCCAGTCTTTGCTTCAGTCAGTTCTAAAACCCATGTAGTTTTTAGACAAAATTATTCAGTGATTCTATTTAGTCAATAAAAAAGTTAATGCATTATGATCTAGTCACTTCCCAAAAGCTTATCAACTAATCTTGGGGACATTTTTAATCCAAAAGCCTTCACAGTGTAAATGTGTCCTTTTTTTTTTTTTTTTTTTTTTGCTTTTTGAGAAAGGGTCTCGCTTTGTAGTTCAGGCTGGCCCTGAGCTCACTATGGTGCCCAGGCAAGCCGCCACGAACTCAGCAATCCTCCTGTCTCTGCCTCCCGAGTGTTGGGATGACAGGCATGAGCCACCACATCTGGCATTGTGGTATGTGGTGTTGATTGCTGGTGGGCGTGTCTCCACACCCAGCATTATATGTGGTTACCAGAGATTGAACTCAGGACCTTGCGCTTGCAAGGCAGGCGCCAGAACCACTGAGCTAACCCTCCAGCCCCTAAATGTGTCCTTTTATGGTCCAAGTCTTTTTCAGTCCTAATTTGTGAAGGCTGTTACAATAAAATACCGTAAAATGGGTAGCTCATTAACAACAAAAATTTATATCTGACAGTTCTCAAGGTTGGAGAGTCAAAGATTAAAGCCCCAGAAGAGTGTTTGATAAGGACTGTCTTCTTGTTGTGGTAGAAAAGGTAAGGCAGTTCTGAGATCTTTCATTTGTTTGTTCCTTTATTTATTTTGCATTTTTCATTTGTTGTTGTTTTGAAAGGGGTTCTTGCTATGTAGGTCAAGCAGGCCTTGAACTCACTGTGTAGCCCAGGTGGGACCTCGAACTCTCAACGATTCTTCTGCCTCAGTCTCCTGCGTGCTGAGATTATAGGTGTGCACCAGGCTCTGAGATCCCTTTATAAGGGCATTAGTCCTACCTTGGAGGACTCCACCTTGTGCTCTAATCATGACCAAAGCCCTCATCATGGCAGTTAGGTTTCAATATATGAGTTTTGAGGGAGATACAAGGATTCAGATCATAGCAACCACTAGTTAGAAATTATTTCATGATTTTTGGCAAGGCTGTGGTGAAAAAACAACCCTTCTACATAGTACAACCATCACAAAAATTAGTATGGAGATTCCAGAAAAAAGTTAAAAGTAGAAATTTCACTTGACCTAGCCATTCTTCTCCTAGATGTCTTCCCCAAAGAAATAAGGACATCATATTACAATTATATAGGCATACCCAAGTTCACAGCAGCACAATTCCACTAGCTAAATCTTAGCAGTGGCCTTTGTGTCTGTCAATGGATGAATGAAATTAGAAAATGTGGTATTTAAACTTGATGGAATACTATCTGCTATAAAGAAGGATAAATGAGTTCTTTGTAGGAAAATGGATGCACAGTGATACTATAAAAATAAGTGAAATAAACCAGACATGAAAGCTTAAATATTACATGATTTCTCTTATATGAGAGCCCCAAAGTATAAAGGATGAAATAAAAGATAATAGGAAATAGATCTTTTACAAAATGGAAGGGGACAAAAGGATGGAGGGAGGAGGATGGACAGAAAGGAATGAAAAAATTGCAGTGTGTTAAGTGCGTGTACCAACTCCCCGTGAGGACTTGCAAGCATTACGCACTACAGGCATATATAAAGACAATATTAAAATGGGGAAAGAAAAGGGCTGGAGATTTAGCTCAGTGGTTCCGGTGCCTGCCTTGCAAGTGCAAGGTCCTGAGTTCGATCCCGGTAACCACATAGAATGCTGGGTGTGGTGACTCACGCCCACCAGTCATCAATACCACGTACCACAGTGCTAGGCGTGGTGGCTCACACCTATAATCCCAGCACTCGGGAGGCAGAGACGGGATTGCTGAGTTCGCGATGGCTTGCCTGGGCTACATAGTGAGCTGAGGGCCAGCCTGAACTACAAAGCGAGACCCTGTCTCAAAAAAAAAAAAAAAAGAGAAAGAAAAGAAATTAGTTCATTATTTAATCCACTGATGAATTCGTAGCTGGATGGGCTATTAGGAGGTGGGTTGCAGGATCATGAGCAGTGTGATCTGAGGGACTGTCTTTTGTCCACAACCTCTCCTGTCTCCCCTCACCATCATGACACCTGCCTTCTATGAGATGAATGATTTTATTCCACCATATATCACCCATCATAAACAATGAAGCCAGCCAACCATGAGCCGAAATATATCTCTCCTTGTTAAGCTGGTTTTCTTAGGTGTTTTTGTCACAGTAACAGAAAACTAACACAACACTGGTATCCCAAACATAAGAACAGTTCTGTTCCATATTAAAAAGAAACTTGCACCATGAAGAGCTTTTCTTTTTAATGCAACCTATTTTCCTGTTGTATTATGATTTCTAAAAAGTATTGACCACTGTACACTTTCAGCTTGTACAACATTCTGTAAAACATAAAGGTTTTAACAAACATGAAATATCTATGATCTTTCTCTTAAGACTTTAGGATAAACAAAAGGATGCAATAGTTTGCATAGTGCCAGTGATATACTTCATGTTTCAAGAGATCAGAGAAGAAATAATGTCTATTGTATTGGAGAGTTTGACTGTTGCAGAAAGAGTATATTTTACATTGTGTATGTTCTCTGTTGAGGCTGGAGGTTCTCAAGGACAAGAATTGTTTGCATATTAGAATTCAAATATATATTTACATCTTTTGCCAAACTAGTATGTAATCTCTCGCACCATCTTTGAATCACCAATGCCTAGGAGTGCTTTGCACAAAAGTATAAGCCTAAGAAGGCTACCCCTCCCTTAAAGATCAGATTCATTCACTCATTCATTCCTAGATCTATCATAACAAATCACTGTAAACCTGGTCCCTTAAAACAACTGAAGCTTCTTCTCTCATGGTTCTGAAAGCTAGAAATCTAGAACAAAGGTGTCAGCATGGTTCATTTCTTCTGCAGGCTCTGAGGAGCAGTCTCTGCCATGCCTTGCCACTTCTAGCTAGTCTGCTGCCTCCTCCTCCACCCCCTCTTCTCCTCCTCCACCTCCTCCTTTCCCTCCACTTGCTGCTTCTCTTCCCCCCTGTTTATGGCTACAGCGGTTCACTCTGCCTCTGTCTTCATGGCCATCTTTCTGAGTGTCTGTGCACCTCTGGACCCAAAGTTCCCTTTTTTCTCTCTCCTTAAGACAACAGTTCTACACAGTGAGTTCGAACCTAGCCTGTACTACATAGTGAGATCCTGTCTCAAAACAGAAACCAAAAAACAACAGAAGAAAACAGTGAATATTTTATGCCAGGCGTGATAATCTCGGCACTTGGGAGGCAAGGTAGCAGGGTCAAGTTCAAGGACAACCTGGGCTACACAGTGACTTCAAGACCAGTGGAACTGCATAGTGAGATCCTATCTAAAAAACTGAAATAAAACTAAAAAAAAGACAGTAGTTATTAGATACAGAGACCACCCTAAGCTAATATGCCCTCATTTTACCTTTATTTCATCTGCATATACTCTGTTTCTGTAGAAGGTGACCTGTTCAGCTACTAAAGGCTAGGACTTAAACATCTTTTGGAAGAGAATTTAACCAACTGCATAACCAATATAAGAACTAGAATGTTTGAACAAACTCTTGTTTTCACCTTATCAATATGATACGAAAGAACTATAATGAAATGTCTTGATTATAATGCACATACTCTTTTAACACAAATTTTAATTGTGCAGACTTTACTAACAGCATTAACCACCCATAAACAATGTGAACCATTTCCTTGATACGACAGATTCAATAAGGAAACAGTCCCATGATGACTCGAATAACATTTAGTGTCCCATGGTTGTTTAGAAATATTACCATTTGTTTGGAACATTGACACATAATAGGAAATATTTGGAGAAAAATGATTTCTGGCTACTTAGCAGAAATAATACTAAACATTCATTATAAAGGTTCTGTCTTTGACCAAATGCTAGTAAATGCCTCTGAGCCCTTTTATTAGGCTGTTTCTCTGGCCAATTCTCTAGAGCCCCCTTTGAGTGAGAATCCTGCTAACAGTCGATATCTGAGCAGACTCCCCAGCGCCCTTTACCTCTCAGGTGCTGTCTGGTTATCCCAGCCTGCCTTCGGCAAAGATCCTGCTAAGTACGAAAGCCAGGATCTCTCCACACCTCTGCTTTCCTCTTAGTGAGCTTTCCATCCAATGACCAGAGTCCTACTTTTCCTTGTCCTGTTCCTAGAAGTAGCTCCTACGCCTCTCCCATCAGTCCTGAGTAAAGTTGCCTTGCCATTGGACACGTTTTCGCAAGCACTGCTTCCATTCCTCCTCCCTGCCCATGGGGAAATAATTGCACAGTTTTCCTACAGCCGGCTGTGTGATCTGCAGGCAGAACAAATTAAGGCACTTAAAAAGACTTTCTGCTTGCACCTCCTTCCTTTTATTTCCTTTCTAGAGTGACTCAGACCACATCTTCCAGTGGTTCAGTTACAGACAGGGCAGCTACCTGGCCATCCCACAGGTGACACAAGTAGTGGATGAGCTTTTACTTGCATTACTGCCTCGCGCCCAGCTCGCTAATGCAGGTGATGAGGAATCAGGCGCCATCTGACTGTGAGAAAGCAGACATTTGTGTTTTCAGTGTGGTACTTTGCAAGCAAATATCAAAGTTTACATGAAGAACTCAATGTGCAAAAGTAACCAAAACATATCTGAAAAGAGGTAATCTGTGATGTTCCGTCTCTCGCTGGTTCTGGGAGCTTAGAAACCCAACAGTGTGGTGGTGCCATTTGTTCGGCATCTGTTTGGGATCTGCTCAGCGTCTGGCAAAGGCCTTCCTGCTGCATGGTAACATAGAGGGTATCACATGGCGTGGCAGAGCGGTCAGCTGTTCGTAGTTAAAGTCTCTGGTGTCAAAGACCGATCGTGACATACCCCTTTTTCTACTCTCCCTTTTATCACCGCACATGGCTTAACTGTAGTATTTGTTTCTCTTTAAATTAGCAATTGATCTGCTTCAAAAATCATGAAAAAAGTTTTTTGTTTTTTGTTTTTTGTTTTTTTTTTTGAGACAGGGTCTCGTAGTTCAGGCTGGCCCTGAGTTTACTATGTAGCCCAGGCAAACCTCAAACTCAGCAATCCTCCTATCTGCCCCCCCACCCCGCCCCGTGCTGGGATGACAGGCGTGAGCCACCAGGCCCGGCACTGTGGTATGTGGTACTGATTGCTGGTGGGCCTGAGTCACCACGCCCAGCATGGTATGTGGTTACCGGGATCGAATTTAGGACCTTGCACCTTGCGCCTGGGATGCAGGCGCCAGAACTGCTGAGCTAAATCTCCGGTCGCGAAAAGTCTTTTTTTTTAAGCTTATCATATTACTTACTGCTAGTAAAAACTCAGTATTTAAGGTCTTGTTTAACCACTTCAAAGAAAAAAATCAGCAACAAAACTAAAAAACGGTGTGTACCTCCAATGTGTTAAGCTCTCTTGTTAAACAGGTAGAACTTTACTCACTTCAGAGGGAAAGGTGACTATGCCTGCCAAAACCAGAGAAACTAGCTGATAAATTTAGCAACATGCCCTCCCTTGCTGATCAGTGAATTACACTTATATTATTTATAAGAAATTTATGCATATAGGGGGGAAAATCATCCAACCAAAGCATCATCCATCCATGTACTGTTCTTACCAGGGGGAGAGCTCTGAGCCACACTGGCCAGAGCAGGGGCCGTCTGGTGGCCAGGAGTTTACCACGAGGGACTTAGCAAGCTCTCCGTTCACTCGGGACAGTTGTGACACCTGGGAGAGCAGGCCCGTGGACTGCACAACTGGGGAAACACGTTCAGCAAATGACTAGAGAAATAAGAAAATTATGACTGACAGATCAGAACAGCTTGAGAGAGAAGCTTAAAAACCCTCCAGTCTTTCAGGATGATGACAGCGACACAAATTTTGGAAATGACAGTGAATGGAAAGTGTTGTGCATACACATCAATGCACTCTTATTTGAGCCCACCAGGATTTAATGCAGTTAGTGAATGATTGTTTTATATGCCTTTTGCTTTTCAAGGGCTTGGATAAATGGTAGATAGAAAAGAAAATTTCATTCTATATTTTTTTAATTCTTTATTGGCACATTTTATATACATCTCACAATCACACACAACACTGGGGAATTTGTACCAGTATATGACACAAGTTAATTCTCATTTTTACCCACATCCCTACCTCGTTCTATATTCATCAAATGAAAACACTTCATATCTATTGTCTGTGCATATATTTTTTTCCTATATAGTTCTGGGATTTAAATTCAGAACCTCACCTACATTGAGAGTGATATAAATGTTCTTCATTGACACATAGTAGTTGTGGATATTTATTGGATATAGTGTGCCCTTTTGATAAATGTGTACATGTGTCATCAAATAAGGGTAATTGGCATACCTATCACCACAGACATATTCCTTTGCATTGAGAACATTTAAAATCCTCCTCGTTAGTTACTTTGAAATAGGCAGTTGACTGTTGTCAACCGAGCTTATCCCACTGTGGCACCAAATACCGGAAGTTATTCCTCCCATCTAAGTGTACCTGGTACCTGCTAACCGTCCTCTCCCCATCTTTTTCCAGCACAGGACACTTTGTTAGATCTCCTTAAATGTTCCAAAGTCTGCGGTGGGAATAGTTCGCATTTGTTAAGCAAAACAGCAGCGTGGCAGGGATTTCAAAGCCTGAGCTCCAGCTGCAATGAAAGTTTGCCAAATCCTTTAGAAAAGTACAAAACAATTCTTGTGCTGATTATAGTTCATTCTTATCCAGCAACTCATTCCCAACATCTTATTTTTTAATTGAGTAAACTCAATTGTTGCTATGAAATCCACTTAATTTTTTCTAAGTAGTCTATAACTCAGATTTCTTTTTATATTTAGATTGATGAGGTATTTAAACTTCAGCTTTAATAACATTTTGCTAAGAGTGTAAAGAAATTTTTAAAATTAACTTGTGTGCCTCTGGCATTCAAAGGTACTATTACTAGAATTTAGGAAATTTGAGAAAATAAGGTTGAGGATGAAAATAATGTGACTCAGTAGATGGGGGGTGAGGACTCTTTCAAAGGTTTACCCACCATCTCTAGATTCTTCTGAGGATAATAGAGGATCTTATTAGACAGAAACATTTTGACCAGTAATCAGTTATTTTTACTAGAAATCTAAATGTTTGTTTGGTTTTTGAGGCAGGGATTTGTTTCGTAGTTCAGGCTTGCCCTGAGCTCCCTATGTAAGCCAGGCAAGCCTCGAACTCTAGAAATCCAAATTTTAATTTCATGTCTAGTTAAAAATTTTAGTTCCTGGCCAGAGATTCAGCTCAGTGGTTCCAGCACCTCCCTAGCAAGTGCAAGGTCCCTGGTTCGATCCCCAGTAACCACATACCGCAGTGCAATCATGATGACTCATGCCCATCAGCAGTCAGTACCACACACCACAATGCCTGCAGGCTCATGCCTGTCATCCCAGCACTCGGGAGGCAGAGGCAGGAGGATGGCTGAGTTCAAGGCTTGCCTGGGTTACTTAGTGAGCTCAGGGCCAGCGTGAAGTACAAAGCAAGAACCTATCTTAAAAAAAAAATCCTTTTTCTCACTCTATAAAGCTTAAGTGTACTTATATAAAAGCTGAGTATTTTTTCCCTTTTCAAGGTGATTAGAAATAAATGGTCTCTTATTTGATTTGCTTATTTTTAATTTGATTCAATTATCCCAAAATGCACACCTATATCAAAATGTGGTACTCCATAAATATGTACAATTAATCACTGTCATTAAAAAATAAAGTAAAATTTTTAAAAGAATTTTTAAAAGAAAGACAAATGGTGAGAAGTGAGACTAGAAGTCAGGAAAGTCATAGGCTGCCATCTGGGCTGTCACAGAGCACTCACAACTGCAGGCCAAGTGCTTTACCTCTGGGTTCCTGTTTTTCCTCATTGACAAAGCAAAGGCAGTGATTTTAGATAGTATTCAGAATCTTAACAGATTTGGCATTTGGGGATTATGGAAGAGGACAAGGGCTCCCATTTATTTATTTTATTTCTGGCAGCACTGGGGATCGAACTCAGGATGTTGTGTGTGCCAGGCAGGAGCGGTGCCTGAGCTACATCCCAGGCTTAGGACTATTTAATAACTTTAAAAAAGAAGGAACTAGAATTCAGGAGATATGGCCACCAAATTCTCTCCAGCAAAGCTTTTCTAATTTTGCTAGATCATTTCTTGGTCTCCTGGGTATTCCCCTGAGGCATTTTCCAGACCACCAGTGTCTTTGTTCCTACTTTCCTGCACTGTCTACCAACAAACATCTTCTATTTTGCTTCAGGCTTAACTGTGGGTCATTTATGACTTAAAATTCAAATAGTACATGTAGTTTGATAGTGCCAGTGCCCAGTTCCATGAGTAGGCAGACTCCGATGGAGAGGAGGGAGGAACACATGCACACGAACAGAATCAGGAGCTTCACTTGTTTCATCAGTTATTTATAAACAGAAAAAAACCCAAACATCTCTACAACCCTCAGTGCTGAGCTGACATCCAGGGGTGGGGAGCTGTACTGAAATTCAGAGGCTACAAAAACGTAGTCATCTGGCAGGGAGGATATTTTAACTACCTTGACAGCCCGTGCTGCATTTCCCAGACGTAGCAAGTACTTGTATCTTAGCTGTCACCCTCTTCTTCTCTTTATGCGGCCCAAGCTTACTCTGCAGAGCTGGTTTCTCCTCTACTCTTCACTTTAATTTTCTCAGACTTCACCACTGCTTTAAAGAGAGAGAGAGAGAGAGAATGAACGAGCTTCTGGTAGATTATATCAAGGTCAAAGGAATTATCTTTAGAATCCTCTGTTTCACTATCAAGTCCATGACGTCCCCATACAAATGTTCTTAGAGTGGGCTAACATGTGAGGAAGCTTTCACCATCAGCTTTCTGAAGAACACAACTGTGCCTCCTGCTCCCCTTTGGACCTTGAGTAGCTGCTAAAGGTCACGTGTTGTGGGCTTGGTCCCCAGGCACTGTTGGGAACAGTCCAACCTCCGGGAGGTGGAATTGGTGATTGATATTTAGAACCCTGCTCCCTTGCTGTTCGTTCTCTTTCACTTCCAGCTCACCATTACTTGAACAGTTTTCTTTTCCATGTCCCCCCACCTTGGTTTGCTCCCTCACTGTGGGGAGCAGTCTGGGGGGCTTCACTGTTAGGCCTGGAGATCTGCACTGGGTGCTGCCCTAACTCAAATTGGGAGATCTGTGCTTTACACAGCGCCGCCCAGCTCCTGGGAAAAGCTGCAACCTCAGCCGGGGTTGCTGCCTGGGGTTGCCTTAGCAGGGGAGGTCAGAAGTAAATCTCTGGCCCAAGGTCGCTCCCCATTTTGTTCTTAATGAAGAATTTGCTGTTCTTTCCTTAGTGATTAGGTTGATCAAACTCTTGAGGTTAAAGTTGTTCTCATCTCTTGACCGTCCTAATGATTTAAAAGACTGAGACTAGCAAAGGAAAGTGGCCTTCAGAAAGTAGACGATGGGAAAGTTACATTGTTAGAAAAAAAAAAAACTAGTCGTAGGCCAGGTGTGAGGGATAAATCAGTACTTCTTATTTTGCTTGTGGCTTTCTGTTTCCAATCTCTAACTGGGACTGTAGATGTTTGGTAGGCACTTCTGGTATTACCAGTGTCCTTGAAATCCATTTAAGTGTAGCACTGTGAATAAACTTGGAGGCTTTCGGTATTGACTGATTGGTCCTCCCGATCCCATTATCCTGTCTTCTTTCTTTTCTTAATCTGCATCCCCTTGACTTCACGACCCCGCTGTTCTGTCCGGCTGGCTCCAGCACCTCACCATAGGCCCCAAAGCAGTAGTGTAATACTCCCTCACAAGTATTCGTCAAAGCCAAATGCCCATCAACTCTAGGTTGGATAAAGATGTGGGTTTTTTAATGAAATGGAATATTACTCTGCCATAAAGAATGATGAGATTGAATTATTTATACCCAAAGTAAAATTAAAAAAAAAAAACTTCCAAATAGCTGATTTATAAGTTTTGAAAACCGTCAAAGTAGGACTCGTCTGTGCCCAGATTTTTTTAGCGATATAGGTATTGGTGACAGATGTTGTTAGGTTTGAAATCTAAATGTCTACCAGAAGTCTCCTCTGTTCAGAGGTGGGGCTTTTGTACTGTGAGGGTGCTAACCTCATCTGTGGGTCCATCTATGGATGAATTCACAACTGAATGGGCAGTTAGGAGACAGGGCCCAGTGGAGAAACTAAGTCACTTGGGGTATGCCTTTGAAGAGACGGTCTTTGCAATGTGCTTCCTGGCTGTCATGAGATGAGGCCCTTCCCTCTGCCAGGCCTTTCCTTGGCAATCCTCCTGCCTCTGCCTCCCGAATGCTGGGATTACAGGCCTGAGCCACTGCCAGAGCCAGCCGGGGCCAAACAGCAGGGTCGTGAAGTCAAGGGACGTGGATTAAGAAAAGAGAAGAAGACAGGAAAATGGGTTTGGGAGGACCTCTTAGTCAATACTGAGCAGGCACCTGTTTATTGAGCAGGTTGCATTTATACTTTTTCAGAGGGCCAACATGGCCCCCAAAATGGTTACATTTTATCTTATAGGGGAAGAAAAACAGGAACAAAGCATTCAGGAAATCAGTACACAAAGCAGGAGAGGGATGTCAACTAGCACACACTTAATTAACTCTATTAGAATTTAGTCTGAACCTACACAGGAACGGGAAGGAAAACAACATGTTGCCAACTTGAGGAAGAGAGGTCAGGGGTCCAAGTCAGAGGTCGTTTACCTTCCCAGTCAGGCATCCCAATGCAGCGATCCAGAGGTCGCAGAGCATCTTGGGAGCTGGGCAGCACTGTTTGGTAGAGTGCAGATCTCACAACTGCTAGTTGGTGTAGCACCCAGTGCAGATCTCCAGGCCTGAAGAGTCTCCTCCAGCAGGGTCTGCTTCCCACAAGCCACCAGGCCCGACACTGTGGTGTGTGGTATTGATTGCCGGTGGGCGTGAGTCACCACGCCCAGTATTGTATGTGGTTTCTGGGGATTGAACCAGGGACCTTGCACTTGCTAGGCAGGCGCTGGTACCACTGAGCTAAATTTTGGGCCCTCTTCTTTTTTGTTCCATACAATTCCCCAGCCCATTGGGTGACAGGTCTCTACCTCAGTTCACTCCAAGTGTGTTTCCCCAATTTTCTATGTATCTCTCAATCTAGTCAAGTTGACAACCAACATTAGCCATCACACTGAAAAAAGAGGAACTGTGTAAAACAATAGGTTAAATGTTGGTTGGAAGCTCTAAAGCCTACAGTTCTACCATAAACTCAAGAATGAATAAACCTGTGACTTTGGGGAATCAATACCTAGGTTCTGAATTTATGGTTCAGCCAAGACAATTAATTAATTTTCCCTAATTCTCAGTTCCTTAACAGATAATACCAGATATAAGGAGTGGATGATACTATATTCTATACAATTTCATAAGAAAAATGTATACAGGGGCCGGAGATTTAGCTCAGTGGTTCCGATGCCTGCTGTGCAAGCACAAGGTCCTGAGTTTGATCCCAGTGACCACATACAATGCTGGGCGTGGTGGCTCACACCTATAATCCCAGCACTCAAGAGGCAGAGACAGGAGGATTGCTGAGTTCGAAGCTTGCCTGGTCTCCATAGTGAGCTCAGAGCCAGCCTGAACTACAAAGCCAGACCCTGTCTCAAAAAAAAAAAAATGTATACATTAGTAATTTATATCAAGTAGATAAAAACCACTTTGGAGTGACATGGATGTGTTAAATGTTAGCAGCAAAATGAGTTTAACAAATACTACTCTGTACTAATAATATTGTACATGTTTGGTTTTTAAATTTCAGATGCTGGGGCTGTGGGACCTGGTTAATGCGAGTAGGGGGAAGTTAGTATTCTTTCCAGTGTGTCATCTTTGATGCCAAGGAGTGATTTCAGAAATGAAGAGGTCACAGCAGAAGCAGCAGAATAAAAATGCCTCAATAATCAGTGAAATTATACTGAGATAAATGAATGGTTCTGGGAGGCAGCAGGGGTTGGTGCTGAGAGGAACTAAATAGTGGAAATGGCCTTAACTAGACTTTGCTGGAGTGTGATCATGAAATAACCTGGACCTGTTGGGTTAGATACAAACTGAGAGATTCTTAATTTTGTAAATGTAAAATTGCTCTTCTCTGTAACTGGGTTAGGAGACGAGGGTGGGGCAAAGTAGGCTGGGGGAAGTAGCTATGACCTGTTAATTACGAGATCCCAGGACACTTGGGCAAAGCAGTTCCCTGCATGTGCCCTGCATGTGGACTTCTCACGAGAACTCGAGCAGGTTTTCAACAGGCCTGGACCTGACATCAGCCCAAGGACTGGGATCCCAGCACCACCTCTCAGGACATGCGTGTAGAAGTTTCCATGGTTCCTTCGAGATCTGAGGAGTATGAAAGGCCAGACTCCAGGAAGAGGTTGCTATCATAGCTTCCCTCATGAGAGCCCACCCTGTGTCCTCCAGGGTGTGCTTTTATCTTGCTCTTTTACTCAGCCAAGCTCAGTCAGTCTACAGAGCCAGTTTTTTTCACTTTTCAGTTTTACTTTTTCAAATAAACTGCCGCTGCTCTTTCCTCATTTTGTTCAAGTCTTTGTTTTAGTTAAGTGGAACCTGAAATCCAGCTCTAGAAAAGGCAATCAACCCTAAACATAGTAATGTTTATTTGGCAAGAGCTAACCGGTAACAAAACTATCTTCTATTCTGTAATTATTTTTGGAGGAGTACATTATGAGCATTGAGTTTTCTTACTTTGATTCTTGCCGGCTTACTTTGGGCCTCCTTACAGCTTCCAAGAAGTTTATAATGGGGCAACCTCATACCTTAAAAAAAAAAAAAAAAAGTGATGGGGTGGTGGAAGGAAGGGTGATGAGGTAAAGCTTTTATTTCATTTTGTGTGAATACCATTGAACATTTCTAATATGAAAAATCCCAAATATGAAACACTCCCAAGGCTAGAACTTTGAGTGGGGCTAGAAGTGGAAACTCCCACACTTGACCTCCCATGACAGGTCGCAGTCAAAATGCAGGTATATTAAAAGTGTGTATGAAGTTACCTACTATAGAAGATGTGCATGAAACATAAATGAATGCAATATCACAAAGGTATTTATTATGTATAGGTAAATATTTTTTAAAAATTTTCTAGAAATCTGAAGTCCAAACCACTTTTAGTCCTGAGCGTTTTGGATAAGGGATAATTAACCTATATCATGTATGAAGTAGGTGTTGCTATCATTATCCTCACTTTGCAAACGAAAAAACTAAGACACAGGGAGGTTGATTGCAACCTCAAGTGTACTCATGCTCTTACCCTGCATCCCCAGGGGATCCCACTTGTGGGTCACTTTGTGTGGCCAGTGTTAGTTCCACAGAGCCTTTTTCCATAGCAGGATCTCAAGGGCCATTGGGCACTTGGCCCTCCCTGACTTTTCTAGCAATGTACTTCCATTGTTGGCTTCTTCCCAGCACTGCCTGGAATTGTGTTTCCTTTTACTGTTCTTGTTATCGGAAAGTAGAAGCTGTGGTTGTGAAATGTTAACAAATAGAACTGTTCAGGAAAACAGAGTTTGATGAAGGTCATCCTCCTTTAAAGGCCAAAAGAAAGCTTTTTTTTTTTTTTTTTTTTTTTGAGACAGGGTCGCGCTTTGTAGTTCAGGCTGGCACTGAGCTCACTACGGAGCCCAGGCAAGCCTCAAACTCAGCAATCCTCCTGCCTCTGCCTCCCGAGTGCTGGGATGACAGGCGTGAGCCACCACACCCGGCAGGAAAGCTTGTTTTTTCTCCCTTGGACATGAAAGAAGGATGGACAGTAGGAGAGAAATGGAGACAGTGAATAAGAAAGAGGAGAGGGTGAAGGGAGGGAGACATAGAGAGAGGTTGTATTGCCATGATTGGAGCGGTAGATTGTCCTGTCTTGTTCACTGAGAATAGGCTGCTGGGATAGAAGAAATCAAGTTCAGTGAATTTTATCCCCCAAGGAAGGAATCCTTAACCAAAATTACCTCTAGAGAACTTAGAAGAAACTAAGAGTAACACAGTGATTAAGAGGAGAGGGTTGGAGTCGGGTTGCTTCAGTTTGCTTCTGAGTACATTATTTCAACTGAATCTTTGTGCAAATTATTCAGCTTTTCCTATTATCAGTTTCTTTATCTGTACCTGCATAATCATACTTCTTAAGATGGCTATGAAAGTTTAACACAGTAGTCTACAAAAACATGCATGTGATAAATCACAATAAATGTTGAGTGTTACTACTTAACACCACCTGGAGGAAGTAGGGTTTGCGCGTTGTTCGTTTCTTCAGACTGCTGTGCCATATTACCACATACTGAGTGTCTTCAAACAAGAGAGATGCATTCCTCTGTTCTGGAAGTCAGGACTCTGAAATGCAGGTGGTGGCCTCCTGTATTCCCTGCACGGAGAGGATCCTTCCTTGTCTCTTTCAGCTCTGGTTGATACCAGCTTTCCTTGGGATTGCTTCGTTCCAGTCTCTGTTCCAGTTTCATTTGACCATCCCTGTGGGTCTTCTGTTCCTTTTTCACTTTTCTTTTTTCTTTTTTTTTTTTTTTTTCTGAGACAGTCTGATTAGTAGCTCAGGTAGACCTTGAACTCACTATTTAGCATGGGCTGGCCTCAAACAAGTGGTGAACTTCCTGCGTCAGCTTCCCAAATACTGGGATTATATGTGTGCACCCCCAATCCCAGCTTTGTCTTCTGTTTATTTTAAGAACACCTGTGATTGGATTTAGGGTTCATCTGGGTATTTCAGGATGATTTCATCACAAGATCCTTAACCTAATTCTGTCAGCAAAGACCCTTTCTCCCAGAAGGTTCCATTCACAACATCTGGGTCTCAAAACTTGCACGTACCTTTCTCAACGTCACCATTCAACCACTACAGATATCAAAGCTGCCTTTTTACTTCTATTTCCATTCTTCTCTTGACTGGTGTCCAGAGTACTTAATGCTGTTTCTTAAATACTGATGGTTCTTCTTTGGCTCAAGCAACATTTGTGAATGCTGACCCTATTAGGTTTAATGCTGCAGAGAATATAAAACAAACATCCTGAGCCACAAAATGAATCTGAAATGACAGCTGCCATTGGAGGAATAGAGATGAAGGCCTTAGGGGACTAGACATCACTTTAAAATGGAGAAAGAAACTGGTTTAGGTGATGGGAATAAATGTACATAGAGGGAGCAGAAAATAACATTCATAGAAGAACAACAGGAGCCAAGTAGAGAAATGGAAGAGCACAGAGTGTTTGTTTAAAATAGAAAATTGGTTTGTTACAGAAAAAAAAAAGTCACCAGTGATCTGTCCAGCCCACCATAGTTTTGTAACTTTTCCAAACTCAGAATAGTTTTTATTTTGGAAAATAATTGGTGACTTACTATCATCATGAAATTCAAATTTCAAGTCTCACAACTAAAGTTTGATGGAAACACGGTGTCTTAGTTATTTTTCTCATCGCTCAGACAAAATGTGTGATGCCCGAAGTTAGAGGAGGAAAGGTTTACTTGGTTTACTGTTCGTAGAGGTTTCAGTTCGTAGTCCGCTGGCTCCAAGACAGTGGCCGGGCAGAGAAGAAAAGGTCCAGGGCAAGCCGACAGGCAAAAGCACATGAGCCCTCTTTCTGTCCCTTAGACCTTTACATCCAGCAGGCTGCTCGCCCTGTACCCTAATCCTGGCCAGAACGACGCCAAAACGATCAGTGGACTGGTACAGTGATGGTACACTTTTTTTTTTTTTTTTTGAGACAGGGTCTCGCTTTGTAGTTCAGGCTGGCCCAGAGCTCACTATGTAACCCAGGCAAGCCTTGAACTCAGCAATCCTCCTGCCTCTGCCTCCCGAGTGCTGGGATGACAGGCGTGAGCCACCACGCCTGGCACTGTGGTATGTGGTATTGATTGCTGGTGGGCGTGAGTCTCCACGCCCAACATTGTATGTGGTTACCGGAATCGAATTTAGGGCCTTGCGCCTGCAAGGCAGGCGCCGGAACCACTGAGCTAAATATCTGTCCCTGATGGTACACTCTTGATCCCAGCACCACACGCTGTAGATCCAGCCCCTTCTGAAAAGCTCTTCCCTATGACTGCATGAGGCTTGGGGTGGGGGTGCCTAGGCACAACCTACAGCACACAGCCGTACTCTTCACACGGGGTCTGTGGCTACAGCATGAAACAGTGGCAGAGGGCTGGAGATTTAGCTCAGTGGTTCTGGCGTCTGCCTCGCAGGCGCAAGGTCCTGAGTTCTTTCCCTGGTAACCACATACAATGCTGGGCGTGGTGATTTACTCCCACCAGCAATCAATACCACACACCACAAATGTCAAGCGTGGTGGCTCACGCCTATAATCCCAGTACTCAGGAGGCAGAGACAAGCAGATTGCTGAGTTCCAGGTTTGCCTGGGCTCCATAGTGAGCTCTGGGCCAGCCTGAACTACAAAGTGAGACCCTGTCTTAAAAAAAAAAAAAAAAACAGTGGCAGAGCTGAGTGACTCCAACAGAGGCCTGACAGTGAAGGACCCAAAATACTGACGTAATGGAGAAGTCTCCTGACCGACCTCTACTTCAGAAAAAGCCTGAGGAGCCCAAAGGAAAACAGACGATGTGCCGGTTCAGTGTGCACGCTCTGCTCTCAGCAGCGATCCGTATTCTTGGCCTTTTCTACCCATGGAAAGTTAACCTGTTCGCTGTCTCGTTTTCTCAAGGCTAAGTTACCTCACAGCTAATTTAACATCTTTCACCTGTGATTGCATCGTCACCATTTCACATGCACATTTTTAAGTCCTCCCAGGCAAGATATTAGTTACTGAGGCGAACCTAGACTGAAGACCTGCCCTCACGGCAGATGTGTTGGAGCAGTATTTGCAAAGATGAGCCTCTCTTCAACCTTCATGTCACATCACACAGGCAGTTAATTCTACCTACCAAGTGCAAGTTTCATTGGTTAGTTTTGTTGTTATCCTTTCAACAGGTTAATAGGGAGCTATTTTATGCTAAATTGCCCAATGGGAGGGGAAATGGCAAGAATTACCTTCCAATAATTGCCAACTATGGAAAATTGAGTCTTTATGCTCCCTTTATCTAATAAAGTAGCTCTGGGTAGCTATCATTAGAATGGAGTTTCTTCCTGGAAAGAGAAAACAGCTTCCTAGTGGAGTAGAGTTGAGATAAGAAACAGTAGAAGCAGTATTCTCAAACTTGTGGACAGGGAAGCAGTGCCCGGATCCTCTGGTCTGACACCCACAGTGCCTGTGGGTCTCCAGCAGAAGTCAGGAGTTAGAGAGGAGGGAAAAAAATGGATCCAACCTGCCTCCCATGAAGCAGGGATTGTATTTTGTTCTTGACTTGCTCCAACAACCCCAAAGTTGTTGAAGTAACAGTATAAATAGGCAGAAGTATAACTTTGAAACAGTTCTCTTATCCTGTGTAATTTTGGTCCTAGGGAATCATATGAGTCAGACCCTGGTCTATGTAAAAACTGATCTGAGAGAAGGCTTGGGTCTCTCACAGCCGTACAGAATGGAGGTTAGAGAGGTAACTGAGGAGAGAAGCTCCTCCCTTCGCTCACTATCTCTGTGTCTTGGTTTCTGACTGTTTTCCAAGATCTAGGAAACTTTCTAGTCCATAGAACTCACTCAAGGATGTTTTTCTAAAAGAATAATACACCGAACAAATCTTCCTCATTTCCTATTCCAGAAGGACATGTCTCTTTATTCCGCATCTTTTTGAGATTATAGCTTTCAAGTTGCATGGAAAACCCGAAGTAAACAGGCTTTGGTGTCTGCGCTACTGGGTGGCATCTCCTGGATTGTGTTTTTCTGCTGATTTTCTCTGTTACAAAGAGAAGGCAGGCAGAGAGTGCACTTCCCAGAGACGGAGGAACGGAAGAGTTCAGCGCATGGGTGGAAGAGCAACTAACTGGCTGCTCAGCCTGGACCTGCCTCAGAAACTAGTGGGGGAGGTAAAAAAGTAGCAGACACAGTAGAGTAGGCAATAGTGTAGAGCCTCTGTACCACGTAGACTTAAGACAGATGAGCAGACAGCCACCAGGGAAGTTAGCTGAGGGAAGAAGTGTCCCGGGCTCAGTAGTGCACAGGGAAAGGTTTGGGGAACTAAAGATTCAGGTCAAAAGCACACCAAGAAATACTAATGGCCGTTCAGGGCCTCAGCAGTGTAGGAAGCACAGAGAGCTGGATGCTTCTCCAATGCCTGCCCGAGGAACTAGCCAAGGAGACATCTTAGGAGATGTGTGCCTCCATTTGCTGATGCTTTTCTCTGTTTTAACTAGTATCTTAAAATGTGTTTTTCTCTTTTTTTCTTCACTACTTTCTCTTCTTTCTTCTTCTGATGCCCAAATTATTTTTCTTACACCCTTTGTATTTTTCCTTGTATGTCATTGTGTTCGTTGATTGTTACAATTTTATTTCATGTATTTTTAATTTTATCTTTTCACTTTTAATCTGTTAGCATGGAAGGGGGCAGGTGTATATGTGTAGATAGTGTGAATTGAACAGGGAGGTAGAGGTACTTAGCCCCTGAGAAATATCTGCTGTCCATTTTACTTTTCTATTCTGAAACAGCACCTCTCTGTGTGGCTCAGGTTGGCCTCAGACCCCTGCTCCTCCTGTCTCAGCCTCCTGAGTGGTGAAATGCACTCAGCATTTTTTTTTTCTGTATTCACTGTCTACATTTCTTCTGGTCTCTTTCTTTTCATTATCTTAGATATTCTGACTCCCCCTTTGTTTCTGTTTTCCTATTCTTTCTCTCCATTTAATTATCTTACTGTCACCATTTAAGACTTTAGGTTTATAATCCCTTCTACATATCATTCCTGTAGCAATAATTATTCAGGTTGTGGAAGTGAGGATAGAACCAAGGGCCTTTGTACCTATAACCCAGTGTCTTTGTTACATTCTACTTTGAGACATGGTCTCACTGACTCACCGTGTTGTCCTGCTGAGCTCAGACCTGTGATCCTCCAGCATGAGCCTCCCAGAGTGTTTGGAATGCAAGTGTCACCACCACGTTTGGCTGGTACTATTGTTGCATTTGATTTCCCTGTTATTAGTGACTCTTGCTGTCAGTTTCCCACTAAGTGGTTAATATTCAAAATGTGCACGACTGTCATAAAATCCAGTGGCAAGCGAAGGAATGAATGCAGAGTCTCTGTTAGTCAACTTTCCCATCACCGGGACCCAACACCCTATATTCACAGGTGAAAGGAGAATAGGCTTAATTGGCTCATGGTTTCAGTGGATTGAGTCCATGGCTGGCAGAGCCTGAGACTCAAACAAAGGGCAAGGGGTTGGCAGCAGAAAGCTCTACCTGAGCACTGGAGGCACGGCATGAAAACAGCACTAGGAAGGAAGGAGCACAGGCCATATAGAGCAATCAAGGTAATGCCTACGTGAGACACTCAAACTCACAAGTGTGCTTTACTAATCCCCTGGGTAGTTCTTCATCCGATCCGGTTGATACAGCATGATTAGCACTCACAGTTCGGCCTTTTAAGCTTAACAACCACACACATATACTTAATAGTCTTCAAATAAAAGTGCTACCAAAGGGCCGGAGGGTTAGCTCAGTGGTTCTGGCGCCTGCCTCGCGAGCGCAAGGTCCTGAGTTTGATCCCCGGTAACTACATACAGTGCTGGGCGTGGAGACTCACACCCACCAACAATCAACACCGCATACCACAATGCCGGACGTGGTGGCTCACGCCTGTAATCCCAGCACTCGGGAGGCAGAGACAGGAGGATTGCTGAGTTCGTGGTGGCTTGCCTGGGCACCATAGTGAGCTCAGGGCCAGCCTGAACTACAAAGTGAAACCCTGTCTCAAAAAGCAAAAAAAAAAAAAAAAAAAGTGCTATCAAATTAGAAGATAAATCAATAGGTAGTAAGGGGAAATTATCTATTCCATTGTCTTAAAAATATTTTCATATATATGCTGATTTTATTCAATTACACTAATAGTTTGTCTTAGTTCAAATGAAAAGAAAGTATGATGGTTTTAGTCTGTTTGCTTCTTCTTGTATAAAGGAGTCTATTTGTCTAAGACTGGCACTTTAACATTTTGGATGTTGATACCCAGTGTATTAACAATTGTTATTTGCTCATTATTTTGTTAAGATATTTTGTTTTTTTCATAGAAGTAAGCTGAGTGCTCTTGGATGCTTTCCTTATCATATCTACATGTATTAGATTGTGCTAGCCATAAAAATAAAAACTACCAGTAACTATGTGAGCTAAAAGTTTTAGGTGAATTTTTGGCCTTTTTATTTCTGACAGTGTGTTAAAGAGCCATGTAACACTTTATAAAAAATAGTATTTCTGTGGGCCGGAGATTTAGCTCAGTGGTTCCAGTGCCTGCCTTGCAAGCGCAAGGTCCTGAGTTCCATCCCAGTAACCACATACAATGCTGGGCGTGGTGACTCACACCCACCAGCCATCAATACCACATACCACAGTGCCGGGCGTGGTGGCTCACGCCTGTCATCCCAGCACTCGGGAGGCAGAGTCAGGAGGATTGCTGAGTTCCAGGCGGCCAGCCTGAACTACAAAGTGAGATCCTGTCTCAAAAAAAAGTATTTCTGGACCAGAGATTTAGCTCAGTAGTTCCAGCACCTGCCTAGCAAGTGCAAGGTCCCTGGTTCAATCCCCGGTAACCCCATACAACTACAGGGCATGGTGACTCATGCCTACCAGGAATCCATCTCACATACCACAGTGCTAGGCTTGGTGGTTCGTGCCTGTCATCCCAGCACTCGGGAGGCATAGGCAGGATTACTGAGTTTGAAGCTTGCCTGGGCTACATAGTGAGCTCAGGGACAGCCTGCACTACAAAGCAAGACTCTGTTTTTAAAAAAAAAAAATAGTATTTTCATTTTGAAAACAGTTAAACTAATATTAAAGAGGAGGGGAAAAAAGACAGTTCTTTTTGACATACTGCAACTATCCTGTGCACAACCAGAAATGCCTTCATTCCTTCACTTTTGTCTCAACACTTTCAGCATTTTTCAAAAGTCTAAGTCAAAGACTTTCTTGGTACTTGAGGTAAACTCTTAGCTGGGAACTTGTGGGAAAATGTTTAAAAAGTGACAAAATCAGGCCGGAGATTTGGCTCTGGTTCCGGCGCCTGCCTCGCAAGGGCAAAGTTCTGAGTTCGATCCCCAGTAACCACATACAATGCTGGGCGTGGTGACTCACGCTCACCAGTAATCAATACCACATACCACAAATGCCGGGCGTGGTGGCTCACACCTGTCATCCCAGCACTTGGGAGGCAGAGACAGGAGGATTGCTGAGCTCAAGGTTGGCCTGGGCTACACAGTGAGCTCAGGGCCAGCCTGAACTACAAAGCAAGACCCTGTCTCAAAAAAAAAGTGACAAAATCTAGAGGTACAGTGACGCAGAATA
>PVIC010012120.1:0-40240 GCA_004025085.1 Thryonomys swinderianus
CTATCAAATTTAATGTTACACAGGATTCAAAATTCAGCTGCCATTAAATAGGTGAATGACCATCATGAGGTAGTACACCTTCTCTAGACCAGGTTTTTTCCATATGTCTAGGAGTGATGATAATAGTATTCATATTAAAGTGTTGTTGTAGGTACTAAATTAGGTGCTTTCCATCTAGAATTCAATATAGTTCTACACCTAGAAAAAATAACTATTATTCATGTTATGACTACTGTGATCATTTTCACTGGTTATAAATAAGATTAATTTTTCTTTGTCAGTAATAATTTAATCTATATTAAAATGTATTTTAAATTATAAGGTATTTTAAGAAAATACATGTATCTATAGAAAAACAGAATATTTCTAGGAAATGCCTAGAAAATGGAAAAATGGCTTCTTCTGCGGAGGTCATTGGAAGGTAGGGGGTGAAATGGAAGGAGAATGGAAGGAGAATTGCATTCTCATTACATATATTTTGGTGTGAATTTTGCCATCTGATTTTTTTTTTTTTTAGACAGGGTCTCGCTTTGTAGTTCAGGCTGGCCCTGAGCTCACTATGTAGCCCAGGCAAGCCTAAGACTCAGCAATTCTCCTGCCTCTGCCTCCCAAGTGCTGGGATTACAGGCGTGAGCCACCATGCCTGGCACTGTGGTATGTGGTATTGATGGCTGGTGGGCATGAGTCATCAGCATTGTATGTGGTTACCGGGATCGAACTCAGGACCTTGCACTTGCAAGGCAGGCGCCAGAACCACTGAGCTAGATCACGGCCCCAACCATCTGATTATCTTAACAGTTCAAGAAAAAATATTTTAAAGCAGAAATGGCACTCCATTAGTTATATAGGAAAACAGAGTGAGGATTATAATTGCAACCTCAAAACAACCATCATGCAAAGTTTCTTGTATGCTTGACATTTTAAAAAAGCATATCAAACACATTAACTTGTGTAATCTTTATAAAGAATTAGAAACTACCAGTTTCTGAAAATTAAAGATGAGAAACATGGAGGTTTAGTAGCAAGTCCAGGATTACACAGCTTGTAAATACTAGAAAGAGGATGTGGATCCAAATTGTCTGCTCATGTACACATATACACATACACACACACACACACGCACACACACACACACAAATCCAAGTCTCTGAAGGCTGACAGTTGGGTGTAACTATTGCAAAGCTTCACTGTGTAATCCAGTGACTGGCCACACTTAACTACTTACTAGAATCCATGACTTTTAATAAATCACACATATTGACTTTTATACAAAAAGAAGAAAAAAATTTTGAAAATCTCTGATGCTTGAATATCATAGAACTACTGAGTAATCCCCCATCCAAATTAAATGTTAGGCTGCAAAATCAAATAAAAGAATCAATGACTTCTTTTCTGGCTCTTCTTTCCGTATTTCTTGAGGTCTGCTTTGCACCTGCCAAATAAGTTAGTAAGTTTGTGAGGACGAAGATAAGCCAGAGCTTCTGCTCAGTGAAAATGCCTGCCACCGAGAACTCCAGAATATGGCAACATCACTCAGGGCATGCAGGATTCTGCTGTGAAAATACTACTGCACTGGTGGCATTTGCGTGCCTGGAGGCCAGAGGCTCTGGGAGAGGTTACGTTGTGAAACCTCTGTGTGGGGCGGGACCAATGGCTCCCCAGGGTACCGAGAGCAGAGTCAAGAAGACATCTTCCTCAGTTCTGGAGCTGACCTTTGTTTGCCAAGACAATACATTGAAGCCTACCTTCTAAAAGAATGATTTATTAAAACAATTTTTATGTACCATCTGAGAATAAATGAGTTCCTCTGTACCATCTGAGAATAAATGAGTTCCTCCATATTTACATTTATTTTTCTGAATTTAAATTTAACCACTTTAAATTAACTTAAACTGCTAAGAGCTGACATAAGTCATTTACATGGTTTTCTACTTTTGATAATGAATTCGAAGCCTAATAGGACAGTGGAACCGAAATGCAATCAAAATGGATTTGAGAAGTACATGGGGGAAAATGGACTCCCCAGAAGTCTGGAGAACGAGAGACAGACACATTGTTCATGAACACCTAGGCCTTGACTCTGCTTTCTCGCCTGAGGAAAGAGAACGAGTACTTCCAGGTCCAGTTCAAGCACCAGCCGAACAAGTAGGTTCTTTGGAAATGGAGGCCAAAACTCTGAGGATTAATAAGCAGTGATGTGGCAATAAGCCAGTTCCTCCATTTGGCAAAGGCTTCCCTGCACGGTGTCATCATCATGTTCAAATGTGCCAGGGGAGCAGCAGCGCGTCACCGGTGTAATTATCCCCAGGTGACCCGAGAAGGTTTGTCATCTCCTTCTGCTTCTGCCCTGCTGCTCAACTCTGAAATAGCTGACCAGTGCTCCCAAGACACACACACACACACACACACACACACACACACACACACACACCCCTCAAACACAATAGCTACCAAGAAAAGCCACTAAATAAAAAAAAATCTCTGTTCAATTAACAAGTGTCATCCTAATAACTAATAGATTTATGACAGAGGAGGGTGCTTTACTCCAACTAAGTCCACCCCAGTTCATCTTCGCTGAGTTTATTATTTACCTTTCTGATCCAGAGGAAAAGGTGCCCCCGACATGATCTTTTTTTACTTTTCCTCAAGGATTTTAATAAGGATGATTATTTTCCTGCTGTACTTGTAAGTTTTCAACTCATTCCTTCCTGTATTCAATTCACAAGTGCATGGGAATGTGGTTTTAGAAGCAGAAGGTTCCTGTCACCAAGGTAACCCCTGAGATTGGGAGCGTCAACAGTAGATGCTCACAATGGGTCTCTGCTCTCTGACAAAAAGAGTAGCCCTACCAGAGCAGTGTAAATAAAGTCTCATTTTTAGGCCAAAGTACCTGAAAATGGACTCAGATATGAGAAACCTTGGTTGAAATTATTTTTCCATAAAATGCCATTTGCTTCCCCCTAAAAGAATCTCAAAAAAAAATAATAAGGTAAGAAAGTTTTCTAATATACACAGATCTACTACATAAAGGTATCCATTTAAAAAATGAGCACGACAGGCTTGCTAAAATCTCACCGACAAAGTTCTAGAAGGTGTTGCATTGTCTTTATCCATAGAAATTAATAATGGCTGAGTGAAAGAAAAGTGGAAAAGTAGTTGCTACTACAGTGAAAGAAACAGGTGTGATTGGCCACCTGCTTAACCTCTCTGTAGTTTGATCTCCACCAACTTTTGTTACCTAAATAGGTTTAGGTTCCTAAAAATTGAAATTTTCTGATATGCTGTGAAGCATCATTTATTGAAGTGCCATCATTGTGAAATAAATAGATTAGTCAGCATGGTGGTCTCTAGGTGCCTCATTGGTCCAAGATCTTCAAGGATTGTTAGGATTACATCTGTTCACAAAATTAAGATTGCATAAATTAACTTTCTTCACAATCTGCTTTGTGGTCATAAACCAATTCATATATCTGCTTGTAATAAAATAATAATAGCAGTGCTGGATATAGATAAAGTTAAGTGCAGAAACTGAATGAGGGCCCCATGGCTGGTAGCAAGTAGAAGAGTATAGCCTCTGGCCCAAGGTATCAGCTGTGTTCTTAAAACTGTACCAGTAGCAAAGCAAGAGGGCCCGCCAATGGAGGGAAGTGGATTAGCAGTTAATAGGCATCGAATCGGGTATTTGTGACATATAGTGAAATAGTAACAAGTACAAAGGAAGTGTGGGGGGGGGTGACAGCGACAGTAAAAAGACGCTCTGCAAATGGGCAGAATGAGAAATCTTGGTTTAAATTAATGATTAATTGATTATGAAAGACTAATAGGGTCAGAAAGCCTCCTTATTAGCATACAGAAAAGGCTCATTTCTCAGAAGGAAGACTAGGAAAGATCAGGACACAGAAAGCTCCAAAACATTTAGATTCTCTAAATTATAATGGCTAGATATTGAAAACAGCATATATCTCCATCAACAGATGAATGGGCCCAGAAAATGTGATATTTATATACAGTGAAATACTACATTGTCATAAAAAGATAGATGAGGCATTGGGTTGGTAAACAGTGTCACTTGAGACTATACTGTTAAGAGAAATGAGACAGACACAAATTCAAATACTGCATGGTTCTCTAATATGAGAAACATATAATATATAAATATACAAATAAATAGCAAAGTAGAAGAGTGATGTGTTACGAAGAAGGTGGAAGTTTAAATACTTCCCCAGATTTTTGTTTCAAAAACTTTCACTAATGATAACATCCACAGGAAGCCATCTTCACTCCCACACACTGTGGTCTCCTGCTGAGCTCTGTCCAGCCCTTTTTTGCAATTTCATTCTGAGACAGGATCTGGCTCGATATTCTTGGCTGGCCTCACCCTTGCAATCCTCCTGCCTCAGTCTCCAGGACAGCTGGGGTTGACCCTGTGGCACGCTGGCTCAGGTATTTAATCTGCTCTGTGTTCTTAGTGGGCTGCGGAATGTGGCTGCAGAAACGCAATGAATAACCTCTTCTTGTTTAATCCGGTTATTTCTGTTCCTCATAGGATTTACTTCCCTTAACGAGATTACACATTTGTAGGACAAGTCTGAAAAACTGTATCTCATAAACCTATTCTGTTTCATTTGCATCATTTTCTGTGCTGACTGTGGCTTTATTAAAAGGGTGAGTAGGACTATCCTCAAGCGGAACTGAAATGTCTGTTACCGCCTTAGCCGGCTCCCGTGTCCCTCCACCCCCTCTTATGCTCAGCCTAATTGTGTATATTGCTGTTACCGACTCAACTTCAGTTCAAGACTTATTACAAAGCGAGGATTATGCCTTATCTTGTCGTTGTGTAATAAAAATCACTTATTTTCTAGCACTGGGGAGTTTCCTGAGATACAAAGTTCTTTTTTTCAAGTGTCTGCGTCTTCACTGGCTGACGTGCCCAGTCAATAAGGGAGACAAACGGAATCACGCTGAGGTTACAGTTACAATTAGAAATGGATACAGCCTCTCAGGGAGGGAAGGCGGATTTAAGCCCTCAGAGGTACGAAAGAGCCCTCAGGCTTTTGCGAGGAGGATTTCCTGAGCAACATTTAGAAAACTGATGCCCAGGCAAACGGAGTTGGAAGCAGGATCTCCTGGTAGAACATCATTTCTAAAATCACCGAGGCTCAGGATGTTCAGTGAGGCAGCAGGCCGAGCAGGTGTGAGCTGAACACCCCCCCACACGCGAACCGGAAGCGAATGCCGAGCCTTGGAGGGTTTCTCAACCCCACGTGCTGTGCGTATCCAGGCAATATTTCTTTCATAGTGCGTTAGTGGGGAATCGGTATGACTGTGTTTGTCAAAAGACAGTGCCTGCCTCGAGATCTACTCCAACGTTTCGTAGACCCAATTCATCAACAGCACCCTGAGTATTCTGGCGCCATCATTAGCTTTTCTGCAAATGTCTTTATCACATTTCTGCAGTGATTAGAAGTCTGTGCAGTGATATCACTAAGGACACCAGAGTTTTGCAAGTGGCCAAATGCTATCTACAGAACGCTTTCCAGTGACGCAGGTGCACCACATGCATTGGCCTGTTCGGTTATCACAGTGAATCTGCAAAGATGTTTTCAAACAAACTGTTCTTCTGGTAGCACTCACATCATGGTATGGACCCTTTTAGAATGAATTTGTCTCTCCAAGATTTTCACTAAAAGGACACGGCAAAAATGACACTGCCAGCTCTGGAGCTGAGCCTTGGGAAAGTCAGGTCGCTTCTGCTTTTCTGCTCTTGCAAGCATTGAGCTCGTGTGTTGTAGGTCTGGCTGGAGAGACCAGACTAGGAAAAATAAAGGGCGGAAAGTCCATTGGGATAGACAGGCCTGAAACTTCACAGGGAGAGACAGGCGTCTCAGAGGAGCCTAGACATCCAGGCCTCGGCCCTCATAGACGCAGTTGTGCAAGAGAAGCCATCTTGGACTCTTCAGCCTTTGCTGCCATCGGGTGCAGCCTCAGCCCAGGGAGACCACTAGAAAGCCTGATTCAGCGAAACCCTGGCAAATCCACTGGTGCATAAGAAATAGCCTAGTTACGAGTCACTTAACTTTGGCCTGCTTTGCTTAGTTAACCAAAAGCAAAATAAAACTTTGAAGACTGGGAAAATAGAAGCTTTGCCTGTAGGCAACTATGGGTTCATTTTTCTTATTCTACATTCCTGTGATCCCAGCCAGTGCCCTGTGACATAGAATTTTAATTGACCTACAAAAGAAATCTCAATTTTTACACAGCCTTCCTGAATAAAACCTACGTTTTCCCCTTTACATTCAAGTGTGTCTAAACAACTAAATTCAGCTAAATGGCCGATAATCAGAAATGGCGCTTGCAACTTTTAGGTATTTTTTTTAAATGGAGAAAAACCATCAGTTAGTACCCTTTCTTCCCCTTTTGGATATGAATGGAGACAGAATAGCTGGAATGCAGGCAGTTACATTTGACAGTGAAATCAAAGCCATATACTGACCATAGGAAAGCAACAGGAAGAAGCAGTCTACTCGCTGCTGTCTGTGGAGTCATACACCAGGAGTGATCGTCTTCAGACTCTATAGGAAACAGAAACAAACTCTGATTTGAACCAGTATGAATTCACTACTTTGGCATTTTCAACCAAATCTAATGCTAACAGGTATACCACTTTTAAGTTGAAAATTCCCAAATGTATAATTTCTGTCTCAGTTTCACCTCTGAACGCAAATTCATGGGACCTATATGCCCATTTACATTTTTACTTAGATATCTAACAAACATCTTGATTTATTGTGTCTAAAATCACCCTCCAAGTTTTATAAAGGCACTTTTTTTTTTCTTTTTCTTTACCACTGCAATAGAAGAATTTTCATTTTGTCAGTTATTCAAACTAACCACTTTGGGATTCATGGTCATCATTTTTTTCTCTATTACACACATACTGTTGGCTGTACTATGGAAAACAGTTTTTAACAACCTCTGTTATCACTTACCTTATCCAAGCAGGCTTAACATTTACCTAGATATTGCTAACAGCTTTTATTCTTGATCCACTCCAAGAGGTGAATGCGATCCTTGGAACATGTTAGAAAATGTCAGGACTTTTTCCAAAGCCTTCTGTTGGCTTCTTATCTCAAGTCAGAGTTAATCCGAAGCCCTTCCATTTTCCTGCAAGGGCCTACAAATTCTTACTGTATCCTGTGCAGCATGTCTCTGACCTCATCCTCTGCCTTCTGACTTTCACATTTTACTCATCTTTCCCAGCCCCTTTCTTCCTCATCCATGTATTCTCAAACTGAATCATTCTCAACCCATTGTGGCCTCAGCCTGCCACAGTTCTTGTCCCTGATAGGCCCATGATTTGCTTTTTCTGGCCTTAGATTCTTTGATCAGAGGAAGCCTTCTTTGGGCACTGTGTACAGGACAGTGACCAACTCCCCCCAGGAGACTGTTTCCTGGTCACTCTGTATAAAACAGCCAGGCTTACAATCTTGTTTCTGAAAGTCATTTAACTTTCTTATTGTATAATATGTGAAATACTACATAGCCATGTTTTTTTTAAATCTTTCCCTATCTGTATATTTTATTTGTTACCGCATCTCTAGAATTTCAAAGGGTACCTGGAACACACTCCTTAGTGAAGCCCATAGACCTAAAGTATGAAAAGATGTAAGAAAATTTCAGCGTTAGAATGAAAAACATTTCCTCTTTGCAGATATTTATTTTATTTTATATCAAAATTTTGACTCTTACTTAAAAGCTGTGTTTCCATATTGAATTTATTACTTTGCAATTTTGACAACATAATCATGGGGTTTCCTTGCAGTTCTACCATCTAGGCCACTATTCAAAAGTTTCAAAGCAAGGGCTGGGGATTTAGCTCAAGTGGTACCTCACCAACCTTGGATGGACACGGACCCAAGTTCGATCCCTGATACCGCAAAAAAGAAAAAAAATTCAAAGCAATATCTACCATATATTCTAGAGCTCATTTACATCTTCAGTTTCTCATACCAGAGAAAAGATATGATATTTACAGGTCTTTTAATTGTTTATTTGGGGTAATGGGAACATATGAGAAACTGTGTCATATGCTTCTACACTTCTCAATATTGTGTGTGATCACGATAAATGTATCAATGAAGACTCGAGTTTTTTTAAAAAAGAGAGATGAAGAAAAGACTTTAAAACATCTGGGATTAATATATCAAAGATAATAGAGAAAAAAATTCAAAGCAGTAGGTCTGAGTCTGTGGCAAAGCACATGCACATAGCTCTGGTTTATGTTCATTTTTAGTTCCTTGCGCGTCTCAGACCTTCAGTCGAGGCCGGAACTCATGCCTCTATTCAAGGCTCCATGCAGAAGCTCTCTGGAATGTTCGGGGTATCATTTGTGCTTCTTGTCACCAAGAAACATAGAGATCACACTTCGGTTAACTCAGGATAGAAGGTTTGTGGAAGCGTTTATTTACTGTTTTACTTTTTAGTTTCTAAAATTTCAATAAACGGTATGTATTATGATAAACCAAGTTATTCTTGAAAATAAAAAAGCTTGCAATAATTTCTTTCTTCTTATGTTTTAAAATATAAATCCAAAAATGTTATCAGCATCTATAAGTAACTATCAGTAGGTATTATTGAAAATGATTCCCAATAATAATGGTATACTTCAAGAACCCATGAGCATCTGGAAACATGAAAACTTAGCTTATAAAACTATTGCCAAATTTACTAATCAGTTTAAACAGGCCAACCCTCTTTGCAAGCATTAAATATATGAGGTTCTGGGGTCTGAGATTTAGCTCAGTGGTTCCAGCGCTTGCCTGGCAAACCCAGGGTCCTTGGTTCAATCCCGGCAACCACATACAGCAATACTGGAGGTGGTGACTCACCCCTACCTGCAGTCAGCCTCACAAACCACAATTGTCACGCGTGATGGCTCACGCCTGTAATCCCAGCACCCGGGAGGCAGAGGCAGGAGGATTGTTGAGTTTGAGGCTTACCTCGGCTACACAGTGAGCCCAGGGCCAGCCTGAACTACAAAGGGAGACCCTGTCTCAAAAAACAAACAAACAGAAAACAAAACAAAAACTGAGGTTCTTCTTGCTGTAATTTATCTGTAGTAAAAGGTAATCCATTAGTCGAGGCTTTTGTGTACATCATCATGAAGCTGTATTCCGTGAAAGGAGAAGTCCTGTGAGTGTTCCTGCTTCACCTCACCCCCATCCTGCGGCGGGGGGGTGGGGGGGGGTGGGGAGATCTCTTCACGGTCCTTAGTGTCTCTCTGCCAAGAGAGAGGTCTGCAAGCTCTTCCCGCCTTGGTGGGTTTTACCATCTTAGTCTCCACATCGTGAAAGCGAAAGTATTTGTGTGCATTTGCGGGCGACCTTCGTGGCTATCCTCCCCAGGGCCACGTTTAGCAAAAGCCAAAGGCATCCTTTGCAAAACCTCTGCTGCTCAGCTAATGCATCACTCAGCCCGCCGCCCGCCCGCCTCTGCCCGAGGACAGAGACACGAAGCTGCAGAGACCGGGAAGTTCCCGCGAGCTCATCAGAACCCCGAGCATTTTGCGCAGCTCTGGGAAAACCGCTTTCACTTGAGATCCGGGCTGTCTGGTGCCCACGACACCGATCTGGCCGGCCTGCGAGGCGCTTCTTGGGTTGGGGTGTTTCCCTGCGCCCTGCCCTTGAACCTCTCTTTATCCTTTCGCTGGCTGGGCGTTTGCTCCTTTTGAAGGCAGCTACCGGAGTGGAGTTGAAACAAGATTTGTCCACAGATATATTCATCACTCCAGGGCAACTGTAAACAGCTACTAAGTACAGTTTAGAATTTTTCACTATTGTTAAAGCCAAGCGGTGGGGAGAAGAGGTGCTGAAGACCAATGAAGCCTGTTTAAATTTTTAAAAAATCAATTTGTGATAATCTGTAGTTCTAATCTTAGCATTAATCCGAAGTGATAATACAACTTAAAAAAATATTTCTACTTGACACTGACTAAAGTCTGGCTAAAGAGACTCAAAAGTTTTATGATGCAAACCAAATTAGATTGACATTATAGAAAATCGGATGGGATAATGATTGTAACATATCATTTAATTTGTTTATTTTAATACTGATTTATTAAAAATTTTGATGTTTCAAATATATATCTTTATGATCTTCCCTTGAAGATATGCTCATGGAGGAAAAGAGCTGCTTATTGTGATACTTCAGTCATGAGAACAGAATTATTCATGTCAACGGATCTGTCCACAAGGAGACTATTAATTGAGATGTATCAATAGAATACTTAAACGACTAGGTACAGTATTTTGCTAACCTGGAAAGTGAGGAACGCGAAACCAAGTCATTATGAGGGGCGGGCTTTGGAGCTCTTATCACGCATTGTCTGACTAGTCTTATTTTTCACTCAAAAGCTTTAGTCTCCTGTTGATTTATTTGTAGTCATCTTCAAACCACTGGGTCCTGTTTGTTCATTTTATTTTACTTCCTAACTTAAAAGCTTCCAATAATAATTACAAAACAATAAAGTAGGCTTACTATAAGTTAAGTCCCATTTTGTTCATCCAATAACCCAGTCCTACAAGTCACTAAGGCAGATGATTTGCCCTTCTCAGTAGATGTTTGCAAATCAAGGAAAAAGTGACCTATTCTGGTCACATTAGGCTTTGAATCCAAATACCTCTCACCCCTTTTTTCATCCAGTATATTGTTACTGACTACTATTCTCTATTATTAGACAGTATAAGCCAAATTCCTTGACATGTTGTATAAAACCTTTTATTAACTAACCTCCTTATTTTGTGACCTCCTATTTTTCAAGTTGTCACTACATAGTTTTGTCTTCCTTCATTTTCAACCAAATCCATACCTCTATCACTGGTGATCACTTCTTCTTTAAAACCTGACCAGGTAAACTCTCTATTAAAAACTTTCATTATTTGTCTAAACATTTTTTTCTCTATACCTAGAATTTTCATGTCACTCATTCTTCTGTGCTTACACACTATAAATACTCATAGATCATGTACAGGTAGAAATATCAGTGATGAATGTGAGTGTAATGTATACTTAAAACATACCAATGAACTCAAACAAACTTAAATGAGAGACTATTAAAGGAAAGTTTAAAAATTGAAAACATATGTGCATGCCTATTTCCCTTTCTGGAAAAGTGGTTTACCAACTGAGACTCATTCTTATTACTAAATGGTGAAATTAATTTACCCGGTCAAAAGTCTAATTTTTATGTAATAAATTGTAGTAGAGAAGTCACATAACTACTGGATGTTTATTGATAAACTTATTGTTTCACTATGTGTGTATGTTTGTGTGTTGCTGTTGATTAAATTTTGTCTGTTCTCTGTGTTCATGTGTATGTTTCCTAAGTCCCTGAACTCAAGGAATCGATTCTTTTGGAAAAATTTCATCTGACTTGATTGCTTTAGAATAGGATAGACCTTGATGAAATATGACTGGTGCTCTTATGAGAAGGACAGAAGAGGAAGAAACCGAAGACACTGGAGGGCAGAATGACACATGATGACCACAACAGACACTGAAGTGCCACAGCGGCAAGGAGAGAGCACCGGGGTCTGCCAGAAAAATGCCTGAAAGCAACAAGAGGCGGTTAGGCCTACTGGTTGCAGAGGGAGCACGGCCCTACTGCTGACACTTTGCTTTTGGACTTCCAGGCCACCAGAACGTAAGACAATAAATTTCTGTTGTCTTAAAACTTCCAACTTGTGGTACTTTGTGAGGATAATGCTGGGGCCCTAACACTTGTCTGCAAGATAGAAAGTGTCTCTTACTATGAGTCGCTCCAAAAATCTGACACCATTTTCTATACTGTACACAAGTGAAAGACAGTAATTGTTCCTGATTTCTTTTTGCATCTCTACAACATGTTCAGAGCTTGTCATACAAGAACTCAGTGCTTAAGACCAAAAAGGGTGAAGAAAGTGGAAAAAAGAAAAGGTAGGAGAGAGATAAAGAGGAGCATGGGGAGGAAAGAGGGGAAGAATAGAGTGAGGAAGAAAGCAAAGCATATTCTGTGCTGTTTTTATGAAGGGAAACTACTCAAGTTTTCAAATTACTGTGGATCTGTAATACATAAAGGTCCTGACAGCTAGATTCAAATGATGAAGACACTCTGATGATGTGCGGCTTTTATAACATTACAGACATTGCAGTTGAGAACAAGACGATGAAAATAACAATACATTACAAATTCTGCCCCATTCAAAAAGAAAAGAAAGAAGAAAAAGAAACGAAGCACTTCTGCCCTCTAGTCAACCCTAGAAAATGTTAATAGGATCAAAGAATAATATTTCAAAGTACTCCACTATAGCATTTTCATAATGAGACTGTCATAGTGGAGAACTGTATTTGCTCTTTTGGCCATCTAAAGATGAAGTTTCATGCATTTTATTTGGAATACATTATTTTTCCTCTTTTATGCCTGCCTTTACTTATAATTCCACTTCTAATATTTTTGCTTACAAAGAAACTACATAGGCAGAAACAGTAAAGCTTGGAGGTATGCACACACTGCCTATACACCTTTTGGCTAATGTGAACATGGGTACATTGCAGGGCTCCTTTTATATGGGAACACCCCAGATTGTCATTTCCGTTCTCACGTCGAGATAGCTATGACTAACACATTCTAGACTGTTTAATTCTCTTTGAAATAGCACTGGGGCAGCAGTGCATAAAAATGGAGGAAGATAAAAATGAATGAAAATAAATACTGCATCACACTGCAGTAAGTAAAAGGAAAGCTACTTCCAAGCCTCATAGAATTTTAATCATCTTTGCCCTAGACTGCTGAAGTAAGGGTTTGGTACAGGATTATAAACTATTGGCATCACTCTTGAGCATATATGTGTGAATTCACATTAGCTGCATTGATGAAAAACTTTTAAAAGTCAAAATAGGTAGATTAATGAAAGATTTTTTTTCTAATTTCTGAATTTACTTCAGAAAACTGTAAAACAAGTAGTGAACTAAATTATGCAAATTGCATTTAACTATACAGAGTTCATAAATTCTTTGCAGAAACAGTATCTATCTAAACATCAGTATATGTAAAAGCCATACCCCTAAGGTACTCTGTTTTGCCTTCTCAACTAGATAGATAGTCTACACAAATAATTTATCCAAGCAAAAGAAAAAGCTAAAGCCATGTATTTCCTTATATCTTCATTCCCAGGTTACACTCAACTCGAAGACATTAACTTTCAAATATGTTATAAACTCCAAAATTGTACTAGAAGTTGTTCAATCCAGAATCTATCCACAGTAAGGGAGTTCGGTGATGATTAAGAAAAAAGACAGCTTACTACTTGTTTAACTCTTTGGGTCAAAAAGTTGTTTGCAGCCTTATCACTGTGAATGTATCCAGTCTCATCTATATTGAAAAACTGTTTCCCTTCTCTTTAATTTGTCAACAGAAGACAGGCTCTTTGGTTGCTAAATTTCAAAATCCTCGTATCTCTTTGAGCTGATGGATAATGTAATTCAATATTCTGGGTTGGATTCTGATCTAGAGCTGGGCGACAAGTATATTTATATTGCTACTCTGTGGCTCAGATATATTATTCAATACTCCTTGGATGAGAAGACCACTGGTGAATCTATCAAGAGACCTTTGAAGTACATAATTTTTTTCTTGTGTTAAAGTCTAATATTTAATTGAAATATATAAAATTTATAAGAATTAACTGGCAGTGTTAGCTGAAATCTATTCTTCCCATTTAACTGCCCTTCCAACTAGAAAGCTTCCCTATGTTAGTTTTAGTTCCATCTATTTCTTTGGTAATAAACAGTGACATTGTTTTCACTCATATGGGTCAGAAAATAATTATGAAGATAATATTTTGCTTACTTCTGGATACAGACAACAAGATAATAGGAAATTATTGGTGTAGCATGGGGCATTCTCCCTCACCCTGCTGAGAAGGAAGCTGCAGTCCCACAGAAATGACTTGAACAGAGTGATACAGTTACCCTTAACAAGGTCTGGGACCTTAGAGGGAATCAAGATACTAGGTGACGTAAAAATGAAATTTGGGTCTTACAATCTAAGCTAAACCAAATCATTCTGTCAGAGGCAGCAAGTAAGGGAAACTCATATAAGCAGAGTCTGTGGGTCCAGCCAAGAAGACTAAGAAGCTCTGGGCCAAATGGTTTCTGAAGGAGACAAAGATGGACAACCACCAGGCAGAAGGAAAAAACGAAAAAGAAGAGAACTGAGGCTGAGGGAAGTGTTCTAGACATCTGGTTTCAAAGAACTCAAAAAGGTCCTTAAAAGGAATGAATATCTTAAAGTTATGATGATGTCAAGAAATATTATGAAGATATTTGAAACGTATTTCCTTAATAGAGATGATCTATTTACAAATGAAGTGAGATACGTATTTTGAAGGTTGTCCAAAAGTGTTATCTGCACTTTTGACAAGACACAGATCTTAATAATAGTGTAATGTAAATATACCTAACCTGTACACAGGCTCTGATATGGGCAATTACAAATGTACTATGACCTCATAATTCTGGCCATGATTAACTGGATCATATTTCTTCTCTTTTCACTTCTCTGAAATGATGAAAAATATTCTGTATGACACTGAAGGCTATGCCAACACGGATGTCTATTTCTGCACGTCACAGGTGAGTTTTGGCAACAGAAAAAAAGTTAAGCTGGAAAATTTTCTATTCTTTTCACAGCAAAAGAAATAAATACATAATTTTCCTCCTGAATATTTAGGGGAACATAAAGGTCCAAATGGAAAATGTCTCATGCCTGAAAGAAAAATCTCTTGAATGATTTTTGACTGCAGCATATAAAAAAATAATGAAGAGAAGATGTAATTTATCGGTGTCATCTCCAGGTTCAACATAAAGGTCCAGAAATAAGCACTAAATACAGTAATACTTAAATGATACATGTGACATCTGACAGCCACTGAGGCTTCCGTCCAGCAAGTAAACACTGAGAAGCCCTTCTTCTCACTCAGTGGAACTGAAATCCTTGGAAGAAAATGATGCCTGACAATTCGTTGAGCGTTCAACACAGAAGACTCATGGGCTCACTGGCTGGGTCATTGATGACATGGTAATGACTCTGATAAAGCAAAGTTCCTTTGCAAGCACAGATCATAAAGGACAATTCACATCAGCTTGAAAAAAACAAACAGAGAGAAAGAACTGGCGACCTCCAATTTATTCCCACTTTAAAAATAGTTTGCATTGTCTCACCTAAACATTACCTTAGTGGTTTAGTTCATATCCTTGACAGTAGGTTTGGTTCTATGAGTAAAGAGGGATAAAATATAGACAGCAGGGTGCTAAAATGGATGAACTCTTTATAATTTAAGCTTCTGGAAAAGGGTGGTTTATCTTAAGTCCAGTGCAAACATTTTAACCAAAATAGTCAGAATCCAATAAGACTGGATGCCTATTCACAAGTACAAGGAGATGGATAATTGACTGAATTTTATGAATTTTTGTTTTCACTCTTTGAAGGTTTTTAGGAAGGTCTGAAACTAATGCTGATGTGAGAGTTGCATTAATTTTTTAGAGTTGTATAAAATTAAACACAAATGTATTTAATACTAACTTGTATTATTACTAACTGGAGGAGGATTAGTTGGTTGACTGAGTGGAAATTAAGATAGCTGGACTCGGACAAGCTGAATAACATATCTCAGCAGAAGCCTGAGCAAGGCTGTTGCTTTCCCAATTTCCTTATGTAAAACAAGAATAAAAATAGAACCTATCCGTTACTGGCATTGGGGAAAAAGTCTGTAAAATAAATCAGTAGACATAAGTATTTTAGAATAAGCACATGGCCCAGTAGCACAATGGTAATGATGTTGCTGGTGATGTCACCAAAATTACATAGGCTGAGTTCCTCTTGTGAACAATTATCCCACTTCTTTTATTTTTTTGAAGATGTTTGATAGTGATAATATTTCTCATTCAGCACCTGCTACTCTTTATCTTTTCACTGCAAATCCAGAAATTTTTATTTCACTATTGTCCCCAAACTGATTTTTCTTCCTCAGTTTTGTCTGGTAAAAACACAACATGCCTTTGATTTGCCAGCGTAACAGTGGCACATACCCTCTTATTTGAACTTGTTTCCTGCTCTGTCTGTGCTCACTGGTGTGAGAGTACGCTCATCCTTTTTGGAATCCAAAAACAAATGCACAAGTTAAAAAAAAATCTCTGATTTAAGTCAAAAAATGATACTTCCTTGTGGGAGACAGGGTAAGAGGACACACCCAGAACCCTCGTGGCAGGCTCCAGTTCCCCGTAAATCGCACAGCAAAAGGATTAACAACCAACAAACAACAGAATTGGAACCTTAGGGAAAAGGCTGAGCCTGGGCTTGGCTCTTGCTACCATGAGCAGCAGCAGCAAAAAGCCAAATATCACACAAACAGAAAGGCCAATGTCCCGAGCTCCCTGCCCCTTTATTTGGGACCAAACCTTCACATCCATAATCCTAGCAGGCATGAAACACGGCAGTCCCAAATCTTCACACCCAAAATCCTAATAGGCATAAAACAAGATAGTTATCCACAAAAATCCCTGTAGTTGAAGATCCCATAGGACAGGGCAGACATCCTTAAATCTGAGTTAACTCTTAAGGCCAATAATTCTCGTACAGTAATCCTTGTAGTTTAAAATCCTGCAGGATGGGATGGATGTCAGCCATAATCCCAGTAGTTGATTCCTCAGGCCAGGGCAGACATCCTTAAATCCAAGTAAATTGTAAATCTGAGTGCTCACTTCGGCAGCACATATACTAAAATTGTAAATCTGAGGAAGTAGGCCAGAGTTCCTGATACTTGTTAGTGCACATGGCCCTGCCATGGAAATTATATTAAAGCTATTATTCTAAACCAGTTCAACATTGGCCTCCCATATTTTTTTCTTAAACCACATTGAGTGAGATCATGAAAATAACACCTTAAGGTGATACATCAAGAAACTTCTGGGCAATCTTCCTTCAGCCTGTTGCTATGTTGCCCTTTATATGTAAAAAAGCTCACTTCATTCAGGAGCCTGGGCAGTTGACCAAATAGCAGCAGGAGCTATAGTGCTACACAGTTTAGGCTGTTGCATTCTACAATTCAATTTACATAAATTACAATATTGCCAAGCAGCAAGAACATATGCAACATATGTGCCATTTCTGTTTATCTAGCTCTATTCATCATCATGTGAGTTTTGCCTAATTACGACATTGGAACATTTTTAGTAAATGAAATCTTGGAACATTCCTCAAACAAGAAGGAAATATTTCCACTCAATGCCATTATTTTAAATTCAATTGGCTTTTCAATAGGACACTGCTCGACTGGATCTCGGAGGAGTTTCCTGAAGCCTGGTCCATAGAGCTGGACCATGATGATGCTCAGCCTGAGTCCCTCCCAGGTCAGAACTGCAATCTTGTTGCTCTGAGGTTTAAAGAACTTCAGTCAAAGGAACTTGAACAACAAACAGCTGGAAAAGCAGTGAAGATAATAGTTGTTATTAATGGTGTTCTGAAATAGAACACAAAAAGGATATTTTTCAAGTATATAAAATTATTTCCACTGCATTATTTTAAATCCTTTGCCAATTGCCTGCCTCAAAAAATAAGTAAATTTAGTCTGTCAAGGAGAACAAAGTTTTTTTTTGGTTATTAGTCATAATTCTCTAAAACAGAAATGAAAAACAATGGGTTATAAAACAGGAGATTTTATATCTCAGTATTAAAGTTATAGATGAAGAGTAAAATCCATGAAGTCCCATAAATTAAAATTGAAAACTGAAACAATGAGGGACTTGTTCAATGGAGAAATACAAATGAGTGTGACAAAGTTAAGCCTTACTGTTAGAAGACTGTCCTTGCTTCTTCAGGCCCTGGGAGAGAAAAGGCACCATCAGTAAAGCAAGCACATAAACAGCTCTGCTGTAGCATTTGGCTCCTTTTCTGTATATCACCATAACCTCCTTACTGAGCTCTTAGGGTTGGTGTAGCTGGAGACCATTGGGGCATTAAGTCCAAAGTGGAAAATTGAATATACTCAACCTGCTCTTCTCTGGGCAGGTAGGTGACTAGAAGAAGCCTAGCTGCACAACTCAGACCCGAGGTAACATGAGATAATGTCTGATTTCCACCAACACAAAGACACACCCTGAAAATGAACTCTTGAGAATAAGGCCAAAATTAGCAATGTGTGAGTGCCAAGGTAGTAAAAGCAGCTGAACAAAAGTAATTCTTGAGAGAACACAGAAGTCTTCACTCGGATATTTCTAAATAGACACAAACATTCAAAAATAGCCATATCTAATGGAATCTATTACATGTACTTCTTTTTTGCTTAGTGCTACCAAAAGTTACCTTTTTTTTGTGAGAAGACAAAGTCAGTCATTTGCACAAAGAATTACATTTTAGAGATTTGGAGATTTGGAGAAAATGGAAACGGAACAGTTTGTAAGCAAAGAACATTGGAAACAGGATATCCTAAATAAAGCTAAAGGCCAAGAATTTTTCAGAATACATCAGCATGATTATGCAATTTTCATAGCTAGGGTTCATGATGATTGTCTTAGCTGATTTAGGACAGAGCTTTTACCAGGCAGCAGTGGCTGGAGGGAGCTAAGACTTACACGCCGTGTTCAGTGTATACACCGAGGCCATTCATGGTGAACCTATAACACATTTGTTTCTTTCTTTTAAGATGAATGATGCTAATGTATGAGTAAATTTTTCTAAACTAAAACTTTAGTATCCAGGTTTTATTGCAGTGCTGGTACTTTGTGGTAAATAAGTGAGATCTGAGTTGTAGTTTGGACTTTGTCTCTAAAAGGTTCACTATTACTGCTCTAGGCTGAAGGAAAAACAAGGAAAAACCCCAGAGAAGAGACACAAAAAGGAGTTTTAAAAATAAAAAGGGCATATCAAGGAGATGGAAAGTTGGTGAAATTTATAAAATAGATTTGACTGAAAGAGCAGAATGATAAAGTTTGACAGGAAATTATTATCATAAAATGTATACTGATTTAAAAATATTCTAGAGGTAGAACAAATGTTGAGAAATTTGCACAAGAGACAGACACTAGAATCTTCATTAAAGAAATAGCAATGGGACTACAGAAAGGGGACAGCATCCAGACATTTAAAAAAAAAGGGTGATAAGTGATATAAATAGTAAATATTTCAACATGAAAAATCAGAAAGTATTCAAGTTGATCCCAAAAGTCTAAGTGAATCATGGAGAATCAAGGAATCTACAGTGAAAAGAATAACAATGAAATAAACTTCAGACATGACAAGCTTATTTTTCCATCTACATTATAGTTTCACAGCACCAAAGACATTGGCTGTCTTTAACCACAAAACCTGGTACATAAATTGACTGAAAGAAGTCAAGGGAGAAAAAATTGCATGAAACATACAAGAAAACAAAATTCATTTGAAATTGTTTCAGTAAGTTTTAACAAGCCCGTATAATGGAATATAGTAAAAAACAAACAAACAAACAAACAAACAAAAACAGACTATAGAATAAATAATATTTGGTGACATAGTTAATGTATGAGGAGCAAAAAAGAAAGTATCTGTTTATAATAAACTTTAAAAATAAATAATTTAGAAAATACATGGCAATATGTAATTTTGCATATATTTTAGGTATGAAATAATGATTTTTTTTCTACCAATATTGGGTTGGAGACCGAAATAATGATTTTTTTTACTTGCTTAATCTCTATCTTTTGTATTTCTAAATATTTACAATAGACCACATTGTGCTGACAGGTTTTAATTTGCTTTTAATTTTTTTCATTAAATAAAAACAGGACAGATTATACTTCTGCTATTAATCACTAACTAATCTGATAATGTTCTTTTTTTATTGTGAAATGGTGCAGTTTATATACACATCATGATCACATTCAACACTGAGAACTTGTACCAGTATATGACAGGGCTTAATTTTCATTTTCTCCCTTCCCCTCCCCACCATGCAATCCCCTGCCCCTATATACATAAGCTTTGCTTCTCCTTTTTTACACCATCACACTTTTTTCTTTCTCTCCATTACTTACCCCAGCCCCCATTTCCCCTTGAATATTTCCTACTTTACAGTGTCTATCATACATTCTAGAACTCATTTGCTTTTTTAGTTTCTCATAACAGAAAAAAGATACGGTATTTAAACATCTGTGACTTATTTCACCTATGAATATGTCCTGAAGGTATAATAATGCTATGAGGCACAAGTGAAGGTTTTCTTTCACTAATGCTCTCCCTCCAATTTAAAGAAATTAACTTTCTAACCCAAAGCATCTACTGAATGTAGGAATAATTGAGAGATTTAAGGTTTCTTAGTTTTTTGTTGCCTGTTTAGTTTACTTTTATTTTGTTATGTCAACAAAGACTTCTTTTTTGTTCTGAATTCTTAAGGCACAACAATAATAAACAGCTGTGGAACTAGATAGTCTATTTCCATTTACTCATTTTCTTTACCAGTAGTTGTTTGTGCCAAACCTTTGTTGCAAAAGGACTTGAAAAAGCAATAAAGAAACCTATTTTTCCTTCTTATACACAAATGTGCAAATTTTTCTCTCTGATCTTCAGGAACTTTGTGTCCTTAGTGATCTCAGCACCTCTAGGTAACATCTTTTTATATTATCCTTTTTAATGGATTGAAAGGATTCAAATATGTAGGAAGCAGTCCAGTTGCAAAATATGTATTCAAAAACTAATTGGATTTAAAATGACAGCAGTGATTTTTATGTAAGACAACTGACCACTTTACTTGGAAGGTGAAAATGAGATTATAAATAATGCTAGGGAACATCTCTGTCCTGTTCTGTGCCTGCATCACCAGACAGTCCCTGGATAGCCCATGAGTGACCTTTTCCAATTTTTGTTATTATGGTTATTTCCTTCAGGAAGGGAAAATTAGTCATTATCAAATCCACAGGCTAAAATATTGAGACTTACTGAAACTTCTTTTAATGCCAAAACTTAACTGTATTGTAAAATTTACTTCTCATTCTACTAAAAAGATCTTTTCAATATTACTAACTTATTGTATGTAGTTCTTGCCATGAAAGTGGTGTTTGTACCTTTTGTCGGTGTACATCCAAATAGTTGTCATAAAGATCGAATTATACACTTGGCTTTCCTTAAAATTACTAGAAAACCTTTTTAAGGAGTTTTACCAGAACAAAGGATGTTAAGCTGTCCTGAATGGGAGTATTCTGAATACAAATGAGCGCTAAGATTCTCTTCTTTGTTTCCTGTGGGAAGAGATGGCCTAACTGCAGCCCAAGCAGACAAGCACAGAGAGATAAGTGATTCTTAGGGCTTCAGATTATTTCTTGGAGAATTAAATAGTAAAGTTAATGGAAATACTTAAATGCTGGGCTTCCCCATTTGATACCCATATTCTGACCATTTTAAATACCCAGATCTTCCAGTATAAAGGTGCTAACTGGTATTAAATGAATAGCATTTAAAAGAAAGCTTATGACTGCATTAGCCCTCTTTGAAATAAGTAGTGTTCCAATGTGAAGATTTCTGCTAAATATTGATATCTGACATTTAATGGCAATATGAAGTAATATTACAAATAAAATAGATGATTTATCTTGAAGTTAATAAAAGCATTAAGCTGCTTATAGAAAATAATTTCATAATGATGCCTTATGTACTCACTTGCTTAATAACTGAAATGTTTGTTTTCTTATGTAATCACTGTAATCACTACCAGAAACTGTAATCACTACCAGAATCTGTAATCACTACCAGAAGCCAAGCTTCCATTTTGCAACATTATTTACTACTTTATTAAATATGCTCCAACTGACTTTTAGAGAACTTTCCATAAAACTTGTTGTCCTTATTCCATGGTCGGCTATGCATGAAGGTCACCAGGAACCAAAGGGGTCATGTTTTGCATTCTTTTAACACACACACAAGTTAAAAGGGCAAATAAAGATAGAGCAATGTCAAATAATCAAGAAGTTATAATCTAGAAATCTTCTGGTTGTGCTTAACATTAATGATCAAAGGAAAATAGCAAACCTAGAAGCAAATAAGCTTTCCCAACACAGATTTTTCCTGAGTGCGTTACGTACATTTGACACAAATTTCCAATGACTCTTACTTTGTCAGAGTGCACCCACTTCCATCACAAACCCCTTACACTACCCCCCTGCCTCACTTCAACCCATGGCACTGTCAATATGCCCCCGAACCTCGGAGTTACTACTGCAAACCTTTCCTTGGGAATAGAGATTGTACACCTCAACTCATATTCAAGTGTGCTTGAAGAACATCCCGCACTGTTTATTTTCTTTACATCTTTCACTCTCTTCTTTTCCTGTGTCCTTTGCCTGCCTTCTTCATTCCTTTTCTTCCATTAGATTATTGGACATAGACGGAAGATCATCACCAAGGCAGCTACTGGCGTCACTTACTACTTCACCTGGTAAGGAGGCCCATCCATGCTTAAATTTTCTGTGCTTTGGATCCCTGCTTTATAAACTGCAGGGAAGTTTGTTTATCTCACAGAAGTATTTTGAGTATTAAATAATAGTTATGTGTAGATGTATGTGTATATGGATATATATTTTCAGGTCGTACATATGCTTAAATTGTAACTATTACTAATACTATGGCCTATAAAATTTCCCTATACTTCTTGGCCTTCTTCCTTCTTCAGGATGCCTTTCTTTGAATCTTCTTATTCACCACACTTTGCATCACACAGAACTAAGGGTTTCTTTATGAAGATTATGAAAGGGATAATACAAACGCAATGAAGAAGATGGTGAGAGGAGAAGGAAAGAAAAGAAATGCAAACTGTTCATTTTAGTTCTCACTTTAAAATGGAGATTATGTTAGAAACTTCAGAGGTCACATTTTACTCTTGAGGAAGTTCTATTATTATCACTATGTCTGATTTTCCCATAAGCAAATTCATGGCAGAACGAATTCACCTGGCAACTCTTGCTTTCCAAAAGAACATGATAATCTCAGGTGATGCTGACCCGGTAAAAGCTATTTCTCTGTACTTGAAGAGAGAAATTATATTTTCCTAGGGATAGAGATGAGAAAGGAGATATTCAGGAAGTGAGATATTGGGAAACCTATTTATTATTATAGGGAAACTGCCAGAAAGGGATTTCAACTCCTCCATCTTTAGCTACAAAAATCCAGGAAACCCCAAGACTCCATCCTCTCCCCTGACTTTGCTGCTATTGATTGGACAGGACAGTGGACCACAGTTTGAGGAGGCAGATCTTTAACAAGGGTAGGAGTTCTGTGCAAATGCACATGTTCCCTCTTCAGGTGCACCTCACAGAAGGTGAAGAGTCCAGAACAATTCTGAGGGTCTGGTTCTCTCCGGAAAGAAAGACAACCACTCACAACCTTGTGATTGACCTTTTAAAGGATGACCATTGCGTAGTCCATTCTTAACCTTCCAAATGTTTAACAAGTTTACAGATCAGATGAAGCCCAAGAGGGATAATGATCTGAGCAGAGGAAATAGGCAAATAAATTGGATTGTGCAGTTCATTGTAATTACTCTGGGAGGAACAATTCACTCTTATGCAAATCCACAGCAGAAATAGACACCAAAAAAGCATATTAAGCATCTCTGGAAAGATGTCTTCCAGAAATGTTGGCTTTACTATTCACTCTTAGATGCAGGCTTTATTAGTACAGCACTGGAAAGCCAGAAATGTGTGGATGAGTGTGTACAGGCATTAACCACAGCTGGGGGAGCAAGTGGAAAGATTAGAGGTTTTAAACACCCAAAACAAATGAAAAGGAAAGTTACAACAAGGACATCTTGAGAATAAACAAATATACTACAAATAAATTTTTAATATTACAAAATTTTAGATATCATTGGAAGAAGTCATTGTGTATTTGTGGTGATTTCTCATCTATCTTCCCAAGGAACAATATGTCATAAGCTTGTCTGTCCTAATTATGTCAAGCTCTTATTTCATATTTAACTTCTGGGTACACATTTTCTTTCAAATGAGGTATGAGATTTCCTTCAAATGCCACAGACTTAGAGAAATTAACCCGTTAGTGCATACATAAGAATTCCCTTTGGTGGCTTCTAATTCCACTGTATACTATTTTTCTCCAAAACAAAATTCTGACATGATCTATGAAAAACAATCTAGAACTACCTGTGTTCTAAAAATGATACTTTTGCATGGTATATATTACAGTATAAGGCAACTATTCCCCCATCAAGAATTACTGCACCCAAAACATCTGGTGCCAAAATTCTCATATATGTGTATGCCCTTACATTTTGAAAAACTCAGATGAAACAGTGGATGTTGGATCTTTTCCAATTTCAGACATACTTAGTGGTGTGCAGCGTTAGTTCCAGAAGAAGACAGATCTAGCCCAGACCAGAGAGAGAAAAGGAGCTCAGGGTGGAGAATTCAGAAGACATTTTAACAGGGAGTGGTTTATGCACATTTTAATTTTTTTTCTATATCAGTCAAGGATAACAGGATGTTATCTATAACTTCACTTTCAATATTGAGATGGAAAATTTTCAAAAGGGTGTTTATACTTCACAAATTGTTGGGCTTCACATGTTTATGTCATGTAGTTTAAAAGAAGTTTTTCAGTGGGTGAAAAAAATCAATGAAAATATTTTTTAATCACAAATGCCCTTCCATGGTTCTGTCTCTGCTTTACGTTTCCCGACCTATAAACACTGATATATGCATGCAATCTAATAGCGTCCTGTAAGGAATAAAAAATAGGATATGTGAAAACTGTCTAGCTGATGACAATATTAGATAATTACTGCTATTTGCAATGCATGTCTTGTGGTGTTTCTGGGTGAGCTGGGTTTGAGGGTAGTAGGAAAACTTGGAGGAACGTCTGGCACTGGCCAAACCCTTGCTGCATGCTAAACTATGTGCTAAGCACTGTCTCCCAGCCTGGCATTTCTCATTTGTTATAATCTTATTGCAGACAGTATAATTACGGGAATCAAGAAACCATGGATCAGAGAAGTAAAGTAACTCCACCAAGGTTAAAAGAGCCGTTAACTCATGAACACAAATCTTGCTGAGATTTATGTGCTCACCCAGGACACTATTTTACTTCACCCTTCACACAAAATGTAGCCAAAGTTGTTCACAAAAGATACTTTCTGGCTATCTCCTTATTAATGTACGGTGTGGCTTTGGATTGAGCTTTAGGCAGCTTCCACGAGAACAGAGAGTTTCCTAAAGGTTTTCAGGAAACCTGATCCATTTCATCTGCACCAGACAGAGAAAGAGCCGCAGAATCAATGGTGCACGGAAGTGGGAGAGCGACGCTTCCGGGCTGTCTTGGGCTCCCACCCCACGGTGATGAGTGAGAGTCGAGAGGCACCAACTTAAAAGATTTTATTTTCAGAAGCATTGTAAGCCAGTTGACACACGGCCTATTAAAATTTGAATTATATAAACTGGCAAGCAATTTTATTAAAAACTTAATCAAATCTTTATCTCTTTGTAAATAGATTACTGCATTGTGTTATGATCTGTGCTCCGGAAGCTAATGACATGAGCTGAGCTGGACAGTGGGGACAGCGTAGGCCAGGGCGCTGCTGCGTCTCTTCTCAGCCACATGTGCAGTGCTGCCCTACTGATAGCCATGAGGCGGTCTTTATACCGGGGAAACCAGCAGGCGCTATTAACATGTAGCTTGATTACTGACTGTTGACGTAAAAGATGCCTATAATGCATATTAACATTGCAATTTGTTGTGCCTGTTCTTGTTAGATTGTAAGTAGCAAAAACAAACAAATGAAAACCAGAACATGGACTTTTAAGGTATTCAAAACTATATTTTGATTTTTCAAAGTCACAAAGCTCTTTGTGAAGTGAGTGTGATTCTGGCACATATTATCATTTCATCATTCACGTTAATGTAAATGATAATTTCAACCCACATGCATGTCAGAACTATACTGATCCATAAACTGCAAAAATAGTTTGGCCGTGGAGGCACATTTTGCAAAAATCAATAAAAATATTCCATAAGTTTCCATTGGCAACATGGAATTTTCAATTAAAATACATTATACTTTAGTATTATTTATAAATTGAATATTGCATATCACTGAATGCTACACATTCATGTGCTTATCTCTAAATGAATACGGAATTTAGGTATATACATCCACATATAAAATAAACCTGTGGTGGTGGCTGTCCTTTGTAGAGACTGCATTCAATTCATCCTTAGAGATGGACTTGGTTTACGAAACAGAGAACTATTGTGGGATACACATCTTGCAAAATAATTAAATGTTATGTTCCTGAATATATGTCTGTCCTCTGACACCATTGTTCCGCGAAGTCTGAGAAACAAGGCTGAAAACCTGCTCATCTCTGTCTCATTCCTTTTAGATCAACTTCCCTTTACTGGACCGGGGAGAAGGGAGAGAGATTAAAGCTCCCAGTGCGCCTTTTAGTTCCTTAGGACCCACTGCGAGGGCACAGCAGATTGAGTGAGCCTCGCACAGCTCTCGGAGCCGCCCGCCCCCTCCGTGGCGTGGGCAGAGGGGGGCGTTTCCTTCGCTCTGACTACGCCAGCTGCCCCAGCCACACTGCACCAGTGTCAGTGCAAACACACGATCAGTGTCACCGTACATTTCATTATTTCATAGAAGTAAAAGATACAGACTTTAAAGATATATGTGAATTTCAACTATTGAGATTTGCTAATAATTTGAAACAAAAAAATCAGAACAGAAAAATGTAAGCTAAAAAACTCCCAGCCAAACATCAATACTGAGCTATCAACTTGTAAATGCTACCCAAAGTACATAAGGTAATTTAAAAGATGTGCAACCTTTTATCTGATTTTCTTATAAGTCTTCAATTTAAATTAATGCTAAAGATATGCAATGTCATCATTTAAGGATAAAGAACTGTAAGAGGTCTTTTCCTCCTATCAGTTTTTCACTTCTAAGTCAAATGATGACATCAGTTTCCCACTGTTTGCAAGTACCCAGGGCTCAATTACCACAGCTCAACCTTGGCAAAGTATTCCGATAGTTCAGGCAGGAATGCTTTTTTTTCTTTTTCTTTTTAAGTAGGTTCTCACTATGTAGCCCAGGCTGGCCTCAAACTCACAGTGATCTTCCTGGCTCAGCCTTCCAAATCCCAGGATGAGAGCCATGCGTCGCCATACCCAGTCAGGCAGGTATGCTTTAGAGACACTTTCCAGTAAGCAATAGTTTTTTTTTTTAATTGTGAAGCCTCTTATCTAGTTGATTATTAACATAATGGAATGTTGATATCTTATCGGTTACTTAAAAATTAAAACAGGAGATAAATTTGTTTTCTTTTGAAACAAAGTAAATTTCTGGCTTTAATATAAGCAAATAAGCTAATAGTAAATTTAGGAGTAAGTAGAGAATTTTAAAAAAAAAGGATTATCTGCATAATTTTTTACCAATGCCCGCTATTTATCATCTGATGATTTTATATACATAAAATATCCTTCAGCTTCCGAGATAATGCAGTGTCACTTCCATGCAATCTAAAAAGCCTTTTATGTAGTCCTTTCATGCAATGAGAATGAGACACACAAACATTTCTTTGGATTTTGATGGAAAGCATTATGGTACACCAGTGGCAAATAAATTTACATGTTGCCAGCACATCTTTCTTCTAACTAATGCCATACATGTTTTACTAACTTCTAATGAAATATGTGTAATAGTTTTCCCTAAAATATTTCCATTTTCATAAATACCTGTAATAAGAAATTGTAATTTGAGAAACAGATGTCTCGTAACGATTCAGTAGAAGTTTAGATTCAGATATCAGGAAACTGATGACTTTGACTCTGTCCCCTGCATAATAATAGTAAGCAAAACTTTCTGATTCAGTTTGCTGTGACTACATAACTACCTTTGCCAGTGGGGAGCTTTCCCTATCATCTGTGTGCTCCCTCTGACTATCTCTGAAACGTAGTCATCATATGTGCTGGGTAAGAATTCTGGAAGATAAGTATTCTGGAAGATAACAAGGCTTTTTTCTGAACCACGTATTTATGACAGCAATTTAACAGATAATAAACAATGGTCCTGACCTATATGTTCATTATATTTCATTGAATTCAGTACTCATATTCTCTAAAGGCATAATAATTGATGTGCCACAAAACTATTGAGACAAAAATATATAAATAGATTAAAAAACAAAGAGATGACTGCTACTCCAGAAATAAAAAATAAGTAAAAAATCTTATTGTTTGGGGTATATTTTAGTAATTAGTTAGGATTGCCTTATCAACACATGTACTTAAAAATAAAAGCTAAGTAAATGGGAACAGATTTTGGTACTTCCTGTTAGGAAATTATAAATTGAATTGATATTTTTTTGGGGGGAATAATTCTTTGTTAAAAACAATCTACTTAAATGGAGTTGTAGTTTAAGCCATACCTAAGTAACCTTAAAATAAAAGACCAATTTAATGGGAAAGCTACAATTGTGCATAATAGATTAATGCACATTTGGCTATTAATGGCTCTTGTCCACCCTCAGCCTTCCTTTACAGTATCTCAAGTCTCAGGGATAACTTCATGAAGCCATGAGACAGACAAGGGAAAGTGGGTTTTGGGGATGACAGGACCTAACTTTGGCTTTGCGATCACTCAGGTTTTAGGCACCACCAAAAAGACAAGATTCAGCTTTCCTGTCCCTACTTGCATGAGTCCTTCTTTACCACTGGCTCTTCCACGCTAAGCAGAAAGCCTGGCCAGCTTGTCTAGGACGGAGTTGGGAGCGATCATGGAGAAACCCGAGAAGCTGTTAGGGGCCTGCCAGGTCTCTGCTAAGTACCCTTGTTCCTCTCGGTTGCGTACGAGCCTGTTCTCCCGGCTTTATATGACCCACAGTGCCTGTGGTACATTCCATATTTGGACAAGTACTTCTCAGGAGATGTTAAGATTTAAATCTTTCCTAACTTTGAGAAAACCAGACCTGTAATTTAGTCCTTTACTTTTTGGCTTTGGAAAATTCACCAAATTATTTTAACCTACAGTTAAAATGATTCAAGTTTTATATTCCCTGTCACGTTTTTAACCTGGAAATCTTTAACACAAAAGAGTGATCCATAATATTTACCTGCCTACCGTTTGGCTCAGAGAAAAAAAAAACAGATTTGGAAATGTGGTCCGTTTATGCTTCCACGGCAATAAACATATTGAGTGATTCTGATTTCAGAGTTACCACCAATGTTACTTGAGGGTGAAAACAGACACTTCAGAATCATCACAGAGCTGTTTCAGGGATTCTGACAGCGTGATTTGAATCATGTGCAGAATTTGTGTGCCGTTTTACTGTAGCGCAGATAATATTGAGGTATAAATGGAGCTCAGTGTCACTTGAGCTAGGTTTCAGTCACTAGAGTATTATTGAGGGCTATTTTATAAATAGTTTTCTCCACAATGCAGTAAACAGAACACTTTTCTCTTAAATATGAGAAAGAAAACAATGCAAAAAATTGTCTTTTTCTCAGTCTTTCTTTAGACATGTAACACGCAAAAGCAAAGGCTTTCACTGTTGAACTGATGATACTCTGACGCGGTTTAACACCAGATTTCACTTTTCTCCAAGTCCTGTTGATGAATGGCCCGAGGAAGCGCTAGATAACTCCAGCCCTTTACAGAGATGAATAGGCAGCCTCACAGACGGCCCCTGGCCAAGACACCGGTATTGTAACACCGAGTTCCCCGTGGAATGCAAAGTCCTTATCTCTTTGGATCAGAACACCCTCTGTACAGTCCGTGTGGATAGCTGACTAATTAGGAGAGTTCATTATCACTGTCAGAAAAGAGGGTGTTCTCCTGGGCAACAAACCATATTTTTTTTTTTTTGCAGAATATTTGCTTTATTAGGAAGCAATAGAGTATTTATTTATATTTGGGGTGATGGGGGAGCACATAGCGGGAACGTGTCGGGGTGTGGGGCTGGCCCAGCTGTTGCAGGGGTCCTCCGGGCTGGACCCTCTTGCCTCGGAGGCATCGGTTGGCCTGTGGGGCCGCCGAGGGCCCTGTCTCGGGTGGCACAGGGAGAGGACTCGGGCAGCCAGCGCAAGGCCCGGCCCAGGGCAGACCGGAGGCGGTGCGGCTGCGGGCGGCGCCCTCGGGCTGTGCTGAGGAGGCCGCGGGCTCTGCTGCGTTGGCTGCCTCGCGGCGGCTGCTCGCCTCGCCTGCCATCTGCTCGGCCGGTTCCTGTCCCGCAGGAGTCGCAGGCAGCTCTGGCCACGGGACGCCATCTGCACTGGCCGGTGCTCGGCTGGTGGCCGAGTCTGGACGCGAGTCGCTGCTGGAGGGCCGTGACCCACGTGTGCGCGGGGCGCCGCTGAGCCCGAGGTCTGCGTCCAGGGGAACTGTGGCCGAATCCCATTCGTCGTCGTCATCTGTCACCATCTTTCTTCTTCCTCTGATTTGTTTCCTGATCTTCCTTGGTGTGCTGGTTTTCACCGTGGTCGTTCCCGCCCTCTTCATCCTCCGTGTCAGTGAGCGTCAGCAGCAGCGTGACCGGACCGCCCGGGCGGCCTGAAGCAGTGTCTTCCGTCTTGGGGGCTCCCGTCCGGCAAGCCCTGGCTTCTTCGCAGATCTCCGCGGGCGGTCGGCTCTGCGGTGGCATCTGGCCGCCCAGGCTACCTTGATCCCTAGCTTGTCGATCTGCCGCGGGTCGTCCTCCGGCAGCCTTTGTAGGCTGCGCCGTTGCTTTTTCCTTTCATCGTCCCCGGAGTAGGGGATGGCGGAGGCCTGAGGAACACAGGCTGGGAGTCGTGTCCTCGAGGAGCATGACGTCCTGATGGGACGAGGCGTCTGCGCACGGGAGCCAGTCCCCGGGGAGGCTCAGGGCGGAAGTGCAGTCCTCTGGCTCAGAGGGCTCACTGCGAGGGGGTGAGGTGGCCTTCATGGGGAAGAGCGCATTGGAAATTGTGTCAACCGAAGGAGCGTCCATAGGGGCCAATAAAATGGGAGATATCGGAGAGATAAACTCAGTGGCAACTCCTAGAGCATATACAGGAGATGTGGGAATCTTCAGGTCCCAAGGGTCCGTGACTACTGGTCAGGTAAGTCATAACCCATCTTTTATGACCTGGTTACCATGGTGATATCCACACCAGTAGAGCCAGTCAGTAGGAGTAATGAGAAAAGGGATAGGAAACCCCAGGATCTGTCCCTTTCCTTCCCTCACATTGTGATCGCACACCATGCAGGCCGAAGCCGCGCACAGTATCTTAACAAGGGCACTTCTGCCACCTAGTGCTCTCAGCCTGAAAAATAGTCTTAGGATTTGGAAGGAAACAGCTCTTTGCTGAGCAAGTGTGTCTTCACTTTCCTTTGCCAAGGCCAATTCAGAGTTGCTTGCTGTGAGGTAAAACACTAATATTTATAGGAAACACTGTACAATATTTTTCTCACTCAATGAGCAAAATGAACTCTAACAAATTAGGTCATTAGCCTTATGATCCATTTGTGCACCACACATGCTGATTAACTGGACTGATTAAAACAGGCTACCAAAGCTCCAGATGTATGTAGAGCCCCAATGAGGATCTCGGCTGCAGCATGTGATTTCTGCATGAAGCTTATAAGCTTGAAAAATTTGCTCTCTCTTATAAAGTAATGGAGTCTTTCCAGTAACAATAACTTGGTTTAACTTTCAATCAGAGGTTAACAGTGAGGACTGCAGATTATGGTGCTGAAACTCCTATTTCAAAAATGATTCAAATCAAAATGTTCTTGTCATATAAAAATACCTTGGCTCACAGCTCAGTGGACTGAATACCTCTATCAGCTGAGGGATAATGACACAGATACTTAATCTTCTACTTTGGCTTCCTCAGCTGGAAAATTATAAGCCTGAACTTACTTTCAAAGTCAAGGAGATGGTGAGAAATAGTGTCTTGGCTGCTTTTCTCTTGTTCCTGAGACAAAACACTTGGCGCCCCTAGTTAAAGGGGAAAGGGTTTATCTAGCTTAGGGTCTGTGGGGGTTTCAGTCCAAGGTGGAACGGCACATAGCAGAGGAGCGTCACAAAGAAGAAACACATTATGGCACCCACGTAGTACCACAAGCAACAAAAGGACCTTAACAGTGTTTTTCTATCCCTTTTATCTTGTCTAAATTCCTGGGATTAGGCCAGTGTCAAACCCATCAATGGACTGGTTTAGTAATCACATGCTCATAATCCCAGCATCACACACTCTAGATTCAGCCACCTCCAGAAAAGCCCCAAACCTATGTCCATTTGAGGTTTTGGGGGAACATCTAGAACCAAACTATAACCAGTAGCTACCATGTGCAAGTTTTATACAAGAAGAGATATCTCAATACAGACATGCCCTTTCCCTTTGCCAACAAGAGTCATGGGACAAATAATGTGACTGAGAAATAAATTGAAAACCAAAGGATCTAGGGATGATAACCAGAGTTGGAAGTTGGTGGACAAAGCTTGAACTTTTACTTTTGAGTCATAAACCAAAAATAAAATACAGCTAATGATTAATTTTCATCAAGACAATTTCCTTACATCATTTTGGGAGTAATCTATATCTGACTTCTCCAGTTGCTACTTCTCTTTACCTGTACAAGAAAGTATGATCAAAATATACTGTACATGTTGATTCCCTTAAAAGTATGAGAGGACAGCACAAGGGAGTGACAGGGATGATTAAAATATGTTATGTGAATATTCAAATCTCTGAAATTTAAACTCAACTGTAATAAAAATGTTGGGGAAAAGAAAGCAATTAGCATCAGTTGAGGATTTACTACAGGCCAGGCGCTGTGACATTACTGCATATTTCATTTAATACAATGACCATAAGCCAGGCATAGGTCACACACCTGCCATCCCAGCACGCAGCACTTGGGAGGCTGAACCCAGGGTTCAAGGCCACTCTACACTACCTAGTGAGACCCTGTCTGAAAAAAACAGTGATGATGATAAAATAAAATGAGCCTCATGAGGAGAGTGGCTCAAGCCTGTTACCCTAGCATTAGAGAAGGTGGGGTATGAGTATTACTGTGAATTGAGGGGTAGACTGCGCTACATTGTAAGTCTAAGACCAACCTAAACTATATAGTTAGACCCTCTCTCAAAACCGCAGCAGCAGGAGCAGGAGTAACTTTGAGAAGAGGACATAATTTCTTCCATTCCTTACTGAGGAAGCAAGCCAACAGTCACAGAAGTAACCGTAGCACAGGAGCAAAGCAAGAACACAGCACAATCATGGCAAACCTCTGCTTGATTCCAAAGGTGCTTTGATGCCAAAGACTCTAGAATTGAACAGGACTTCCCAATGTTTGTGGAGAATGAAATCTAAAGCCCTGACTCCTCCCTTTCCTCCCAAATTTCATCCCTTTTGGTACCATGAGTTCTTGCCTTAGCTCTACTAGCTATGAAAGTGTGATCTTGAAGAATTCCAAGCTTACTGATACATCTAAAAAAACAGACTACTATTTCTACATTGACAAGAAATAATACTTTACTGGTTACTTTTTTAAAAAAGCAGAAAGATGTTTTCAGTTAATGCAGGATTTATCAAGAGGTTTCTAGAGCCAGTGTGCCAGTACACACCTGCAATCCCAGCACAGTGAGGAAAAAGTATGGCAGGCTAGAGTCCTATCAGGGAAATGAGAGCAACATATAGGGTAATGAGGTGAGAATATGCAAATGGGGCTGTGGCTCAGTGCAAACCTCCTGGTCCAATCCTCAGTATCCAACAACAGAAGTTTTCTGACATGAATACATCAATCCATTATGCCATAAGCATAATCGATTCTTCATAAGACTAACTTCTGAAATACTTATTTCATCTGTCATTTAACTAGACCAAGGACTTCAAAATTGTTCTATGGTTAACAATAAAACCCAAAGTGATCAATTAAGCATGTGAAACCATCCTTGAACTAATTGATGCTTACCATGTAGCCAACTCAAATGGTCCATTTCATAAATCATCTTTTCTAACTGTTTCATATATTCACTCATCAGGATGGGACTTATTTTCACTTGGCTACTTTAAGAAGTCTTCTGATCTAGAATAATCTTTGCTGACGTATATGTCTGTCAGATGTTCTCGACAGGTGTAAACTGTTTTCCCCTTTTTTGGAGCACTTCAGCAACATGGTAGCCTGTGACAGTAACCTTGTTTCTACCAACTCTTCCATTCTTCTTCGTCATTTGTAGAGCATTTTTATCACACTTTATAGGGCAAAAGTCTAATTCTGTTCAATATGGTATCATAGTCAGTATCTCCTTCTTGGAGGTAGGTAAGATGAGGAGACCTTTGTGTTATGATTTAGGATATGTGACCCAGCCAAGGGTTCAAAGTAGGTCACCAGAAAGTGTTTGTAGAAGAAAAAAGGAAACCAAGATTTCAGAAGGCACACTGCATTCTAAGCACTGTCACACACATTTTTTGTATATTTTATTTCATTTAACCCTAAACACAGATATAGCACTGATGAGGTTTCCTCATTTTTATAGATGATGAGACAAGTTAGCAAAGGTCTTATATGTAATCTGTGCTGGAGTTGATAATTAACCTTCATTTCTTACTTCCAACTCCATATTTGGTTGTTTTCCCCTTCTTCTCATCTTTAATCTCAGGAGAAAAAAAAAATCTTGTGTGATTTCCCATGTCCAGAAAGCTCAGAATAAAAACAATGTAGATTTATAAGTTATCAAAAAATATTCTTGCTGAGTGAGACCCAGGCCCTGCAAATGAATATTAACTTTTAAAGAATGTTTTGCTTTTTGGCCCAAAACCCTGCCCTAAGTGGCCCTGAAGATGTCAGCACCTTATCTCCATACAGTAGTTAGAATTTAGTAAGAAGAATTTTCTTGAATTAAAAAAAATCCAGGAAATATTTAACTTACCATTTTACATGGTTTTAACTTATTTAAATATGTAGTATCTTTGCCCAGCAGACATAATTCTTTGCTGATCACCGATGCAGAGGGCTGCCCCTTGTCTGCTTCATTTCCTTGACCCTACTCACTGCTCTACAAGTGCTTCTTATATAACACACTCAATTTCAGTCTGCTAATGATCAGGTCCTTGATTAGAAACAATTGTGGTCTGCTATCATTGCTATTCTTTTGGATGTTCCTGCAACTTCAAATTTACATCCAGAATCAAAAATGCAAACCCTATAGCTCATGTTTTTACAGTCCAGATGTACTGCCTAAACTCCTCAGTGCTAATTCAGAAGCATTTCTCTGTGAAGCATTGTTATTATTTATTTATTTATTTATTTATTTATTTATTTATTTATTTATTTATGAGACAGGTCCTCTCTTTGTAGTTCAGGCTGGCCCTGAGCTCACTATGTAGCCCAGGCAAGCCTCGAACTCAGCAATTCTCCTGCCTCTGCCTCTGCCCCCTGAGTGCTGAGATCACAGGCTTGAGCTAATAAGCCTGGCATTTGTGGTATGTAGTACTGATTGCTTGTGGGCATGAGTCACCATACCTGGTATTGTTGTATGTGGTTACCGGGAATTGAATCAGGGAACTTGTGCTTGCTAGGCAGGCACCAGATCCACTGAGCTATATCTCCAGCCCAAGCATATTTTAATCTATATCGCTAGTTGTTTTCTTATAACTTGAATGTGAAGATGTCACACACTGTCTTAGAAGCATAAAGAAATATGCACAGCTAACTCCATCACAGAAGACATTTCACACTTTCACTTCCTCAAGAGAAATGAAAAGCCTGCATGAGACCTAAATCGTTTCTGCTTACTGCATTTGTTTATTACTAATTTTTTTTTTTTTTACCTTCTATATCTTCACGGTTTTCTGGGAACTCACTTCAAGTGCATCTTATATGGTACCGATCACTTTGCTCCCAAATGACTTAGTTCTGGCAAGAGCAGTTTAGGGAAGTGGGAGTGCAGGAAACGAGACAGTGTTTGGTTGTAGAAGAGGCTGCGCAGTAATTATTACAACAGTTGACACTTACTTATAAAAGTAATTTAATAGCCAAAATATTATCATGCAACTACTATATACTATCACTTTAAAGCGCTTGCCGTGTTCAACTCCCGTAATCCTATAACAACGAGGTACTGTTATTCCAGTCTTACAGATGATGAAAGAAAGACACGGAGGACGCAGAATTCATTCACATTCGCACAGTGAATGAGGCACAGGTGGGGCTGGACCCAAGCATTCTGCAGGCTGCTCAGATCTACGGTTTTATCAAGATGAGGCACTGCTGAGTTACCTGGTGCTTCAATCAGGCTGTTCTATTTCTTCGTCTACCACCTAACAGAAAACAGGAAATAAAATAAGTAAACGAAACTCTCTCATCATGATACCATTTAAACTTGGAACAACATTAAAGGTACTTTTGAAAAATACGTCATTTCAGAAGCATCTGGCCCACTGGCAGTGTGGTGCTAATGCTCCAGAAAGCATGGTTCACCGTCATGGTGGGGAAAACAATGAACCACTCCGGCGCCATCGGTGACATCACAAACCTCAGATGCTTCCGTCACTCTTGTGAACCGCTCACGTGTTCATATGTAGTGTTTTTATTTTTTCAGTACCAGGGATCAAGCTCAGGATCTGGAGCTTCCAGGCAGGTGCAGCCTCACTGAGTTACATCCCAGCCCAGTACCTAGGGCTTGAGGAGGTGACTGGGTCAGGGGTGCAACACCGATCGCAGTGAGTGTGCCCTTAGGGGGTGGGGTCTGGGTGAACGGATCACCGGGCTGTGCCCTGGCAGGGTCTGTCTCCCTTCCTGGCTCCTCTGATCTCTGCTTCCTGGTCCCAAGACCTGAGCAGCTTTTGTCAGTGGAAGCTCTTCTGTTACGTCCTCTCTGTGTTTGATCTCACCAACCACAGACTGGAACTTTTGAAACTATAAACCAAAATAAACCTTTCCTTTTTTAAGTTGCAGTGTCAGGTATTGTGTCATAGCAACAAGAAAGTGACTAAGTCAGTGGCCTGGAACGTGTATCTACCAAGGTCCCTGAGACACAAATTTCCCTACTTTCAGGGTGGTACTGTTAAAAGCATTGTTTGACAATGGCATTTCTTTTCTATTAGCTTGGGTATTATTTGCAATAATACATCTAGAAGCTGGTGCCAACACTTTCAAGCCTTTATTATTTAACAAGCAATTCAATGCAAAAGTTTAAGACAAATATGTACTTAGTCCTTGACTCAACATAGTCTTTAGTTTCAATTCATTTATATGGTAGTTTACCCACATGAGTTAGATTACTTCTTCCCTGTAAATGTCAGAAGCAATTGCCATGAAAGGCCCTTGATGAACTGGAGGATAGATAACAGGAGGATAGATAACAGGAGAAGATTGAGGTCAGTGGTTCACAAACCCAGCTAATCGTCAGAACCTCCAGAAAAGTCTGATAAGCACAAGTTCCCAAACTGCCCTGGAGCATCTCAGTCTGACTTTCTCCCCAAGTCCCATAAGTCTCGTGTTATATCTCCCTGCTTGATTATAATCGGACACCAGAGTGAAAGTTTAATGTTTAAATATCTCAAGAAGCTGCATGACTCTGTGAACCTCCAATTAGCTGGCGAGAAACACACTGATTTTTACAGAGATTTCATGGGATCACATAATTGCGAATTCCACAGGGCATGCTGGGCAGAGGACGCAGGGCAGGCTGAGTGATTGTGCAGACACAAACCAAAATCAGGATTGCCCCCAGACTAATACTTTGCATCTTGGTTGGACCTCAAGACTTGTCCAGGATCTTTGCTTTGTGAGAAGCTCCCTGATAATTTCATACTGTAGATGAGAAGTTATAGCTAAATATGATACTGAAATTCATCAATAATTTAGTCAGACTTTCAGGGAGACCAAAGAATTTCAAACTTTAAGCAACAAAAATGATCAGTGAGTCTACCGCGTTCATCATGGTCAAAAACTAGTGTTAGATTCCATGTTTCCCGGATGTGAATACAGGGATGTCCAGTCCAGTTATAAATGTAAATTGTCCATGAACTCTGTTCTACATAGCCCTACAGACTGAGTTCCCGAATTCCCTTCACTATACACACACACACACACACACACACACAGCCCCAAATCTAGAGTTGTCAGTCGAGGGCAACAGCAAAAAGGGGATCTTCACTCTTACTCCTCCACAGATCCACAATCCGTGTCTCACACAGCCAGTGTGGCCTGAGCCCCAGTAATACCGACTCCCCCTAAGATTCACTTCAACACTAACAGGAGTCAAGAGGCAACTGTACAAAACCCTGAAATTATTACCAAGAGCCTATACAACATGCAGGACTCTTCTGAAAGGACATTTCCACACTCCTGTGTCAAAACTTCTTCAAGACAGAAGCAGGTTCATCCTAGCTGGTGTCAACAGGGAGGGTGCAAGACAGAGTCCTGCAGGGGCCAAAACACAGTCAGTCTCTCTGTCCAGCTCCCTCCCTCCTCCTCTTCGGCTCCTTCTCCTTTCCTCTCTTTACCTGTCTTTTTTCAAACTCCCTGTCTGCCCACATATTTACCTACAGCATGATTTACTTTAAAAAGGTGAACCTATGATTTTTGTCTTTTACCAAAGATAAACACACACACACACACACTAGCATAGTATTTTGTGTACTGCATTTTAATGTGGATTTCATATGCAATTACTGCACATGGGAACACACACACACACACACACACACACATGAGTGGCTTCACAAAAATGTTTCTTAGGAATAAATACGGTGGGATACTTTCATCAGCCGTCTTACACTGCCACAGAAACTGCTTTTCAGTGTATCCTGCTCTTCTGTTGTTGTAAGAATATAGTCAATAACTTCAAACCCTTTACATATCAGAGTTAAAAGCCTATGTCTAAAGATGTTTTTACTCAGAACATCAAAGTATATTTTGGTGTAGAAATCAGAAGAAATAGCAGCAAATTGTCTTACCCAAACGGATCTACAATTCCTTTTCCATTGCTGATAAGACACACAGAATTTAGTTGACTAAATCTACCATAATCTAGAAGAGGAATATTAAAAATTAAAACTTATGCTTCATTCCATCCAAATACTTAGACTCTATCATTTTGTAGACAAGGACAAATTAATACGACCAGAGGATGTCTCCAGGGAAATGGATGTGTTTTCATCCTTTTCCTTTTTCTTCAGAGAAATCTCCAAATAAGCCACAGTGTGTAGCGACCAGAAGAAAAAGTTCTCATGATTGAGCTAATGGAGTATTATACTAACATACAAGGAGTGATTAAAATATGAAGAATGTTTACTTTTCAAAAAAAGACATATTGCCATTAATTCTGCTCAGAATTCTCCTCTTGCTTCAAACAACACGGAATTCAGCCTCGGTGCTGCTCGCTATCCAAGTTCTAGAAGTTCTCCCCGCGCCAGTCTTTAGGAAATGTGATCAAAACACCGTGAATGCTAGTGCCCAGTCCCATTCGACAGAAAGGCAGGTACGTAAAAACGTTCCCTGCGTCCTCCTGTCCTCATTCACTGGATCTAGTGCTGTGCGAATTCTGCCTTTCCTGAGGTCAAAATGACCATGAAAGACAAACATATTGAATCAATTTCATCATCAAGGCAGCCAGGACAGCGCAACCAACCAAAGATGGCCACCAAAGAGAACTCTAAAATGACTTCAGAACAGACCAAAATCAAGTGCTACTGTGTGGTGAGCTAAGTGCTAAGAGTGTTTAGAGAGGTTTCCAGAAAATTAATGACAGTACATCTTTCATGGTAGCATTTTTTAAAATGCACATACTCATTATAGGCTTTATCGCACCTAGTATCTAGCTAGCGTGGAGCACAGAACTCCACCCAGCTCGCGGCTGTTGAGGGCTACAGGGGGAGAAAGGGGACCCTTCCGCGCAGAGCAAAGCTGGTCTTCAGCCAAGCTCAGACAGGCCACCGAGAACTGAGACACACAGAGCTTTCTCTGCGGACACAGAGCGGGAAGCGGAGCTCCTGCTCGGGGCAAGCTTTGAGAACCACAGACAAGCACACAGACAGGCGTTCAGTTCTGCCAAGTGACGCTGTCAAAGGGCAAGTTAAAAAGGAATCCTAACCACAGAAAGCATGCTGACGGTCTTTCAGGGAAATAATTTTTGAAAAATGAAAAATAACTGACTGGAAAAGCAAAACAATTTCTCTTTCTTTCTTTCTTTCTTT